>LPNX010917718.1:105585-208382 GCA_001517045.1 Pseudotsuga menziesii | reverse complement strand
AATTTGAAGGCGTTTGGGTGAAAATCGAAGGAGTTATGGAAAACCCTAAAAATAGACAAATGTGGGATTTCGGGTCTTGGGAAGTGGAATTTGGGATAGGATCTTGAGGAATGAAATATGCAGAATGGAATTGTAGAGGTGTCAATGTAGTTTCAGGGAAAACAGAGTTGAAACCAAGGAGATATGGCCGAAAAATAGAATTTTATACCTTTTTTTTTCTTTCAGGAAGGGATCTGCAACGACGCGAAAGTGATCGGAAATAGTGGAATCTGCAACAACGCGGAAGTGATTAGAAACAAATGGATCTGCAACGGCGTGGAACTGACCGGTAATAGTTCTGGATAGAGGAAATCTGCGATTGTGCAACTGAAAATAGATATGGACCCCAGGTATATGCGGCTTCCTATCGGTTCAAGGGAATCACTCGGCCACCAATGCTGTTTGACGGCTTGCGTATTGGGGAAGTACCCCTCACTCCATGGCTCAGGTAAAACTGATAACCGCTTGGCCACAAACGACAGCTCTTGGTTTACCTCACGGGTGGGAACTAGTCAATCAGGTAGGGGTCGTTTCCCTTTTCGCTGCCAGGTCCTCTCAATGGGCCAGCTACTTTGGGGTTCCTGTGGTACTCATCACAATGAGTTTTAGGGCTTATTCCCAAGTACTTCCCATAGTTAAGCAGATAGGGATTATTCCCAGATCCAAACCTGCAACAGAAGCGCAAAAAAAATTTGGGCAGAAATTTCACCCAACGAGCCCAAGAAAATGCTCTGATACCAGATGTGAGGACCCTGCAGCAAATAATTAATTAAAATACACGATATAGCAGCAGAACTCAAAATCACTTTTATATTAATCACAGGCCACTTCGAGGGGGCAACCTCCTTTGAGCAAGCTCAATACAAAATAACTTCACGGTGCCTTCCTTGGCCTCAACACACACTTATATACTAAAAATAGGTGCCAATACTATGGGTCAAAACCATGGGCCAATATAAACTATGGATCAACAAATACTACAGGAGGCTTACAAAGCATATGCTCCCAACAACAATAACAAAAACTATGGATCAACAATTACTATGGGACAACTTACAAAGCATATGCGTCCAACAACAATATACTAACATGGTAAAGAGAAGGATTGACATGGGTTCCTAACAAATGGTTTTGAAATTGAATGATTCAAACTTCAACTCATCCTAGAAAACATAGATATAAGAATATGGTGATGATCATAGAATTCTCCTTCAGAGAACCATGAATTCTACAAAAAATTGCCACCAAACAAAGTTTCCAAAACCAAAAATCTATCAATTCATTTAGAAACAATATCCTCTTTGGTTCGTAACCTCTTCCAAGTTGGAACCATTTTGATGGGTTCAAAATCGAATAGATGGTGCTTCTCAAAATAAGACATAAAAAACCACCTTATGGATCCATACTTGGATTGTACTAATACATTTGGGCGGATTTTTCCATGAAATATTTCCACATTTTGAACATTCGTGGATTAGTACTTCATTTTTTTTATCATGGTAGAAAAACCATGGCAATAGAGACATTTTTTAAATTTTTGATGAACTTTTGTCTCTATATTGACAATATATGGCTATATTTTCACACCCACCAAACCAATGCCAGCTTTCAATGGCTCTTGGATGTTTACGCGCGGGTCAACTCATGCATTTTCATCCACATCAACTAAGAATATCTCGCTATTTGCATAATGGAGTAAACTTGTTATGGGTGAGAAGTGAATTCTATCCCTCCCTCGGTTCATATTCAAGCCAACAAGCATGAAGCTGACATTGAACGTCAAAGCAAAATCTTGCTTCTATCTTCTGTCTGATCATAAAGAGAAATCCTGAAATGGAAACACTCAATAATAATAAAATAGATTTTCTTTTTCCCCCCCTGTTGCATCTTTTTTCTTGGGTTTGGGTCTGACTGGCTGTGTGGTATATTATTTTATGTATATGACATAAGCCACCTATACCCCCACCTTAGGACATCCATGTGCCCTTATATTTTGCATAGAGATGTTTACACTTGTTCATATATGATATCGCCATGGATAAATAGTAATTTCCATGAAACTGACTACCTCATTGTAGCTATCTCTACTACTGCAACCTAGTTACCTATATGATGTCAACATAGATAATTTTACCTTTTATATTTCTAGTGGTCCATTGATTAAGCTGTGCCAGAGAGTGAAATCAAATTAAAATCCATTTTACAGCTCCTTTGTAGGAGCATGCCAAGCTGTATTACTTAGCACATTTGCTATAGTTGTGACAAGGTTCTTGGTGATTGATTGAGCACGGATTGAGCCCGAATTTCTTTATCAACCATATCCAAAACTAGAGAGATCAGTCATACTCTGCAACAATCATTTGGCCGTAAATTCATAAAAGGTAAGCATGCATCCTTTTTTGGGGGATACAAACTAACATTGAGGCTCAAAATAATAGTTGTATTCTTTGGGTCATGTACCTTACAAATGGATTTAACAACCTTGCAACTCCCTCCTTTTATTTAAGCCAGAGTAATTGCAACAAGAGGGTCCAGTCAACAATAACTCTATCCAATTCATTTTTTTTATAGACCCGATGCTCCACTAAGCTATTGGCCATTGAAACAGTGTTAATTACTTTCCACAACAGAAGGACAACTTTCATTTGGACCATTTGGGCCACCTAGTGTTCCAATGCCCAAACTATCAAGGTCTCCTTGTGAGTAAATCAAAGGACATTGCACAACACTTGTTGGCATCAATGAAAACTTTAGTCTATTAGACACAACGCTCACTGAGAGGGGGAGGGGGGGGGGTGAATCAGTGAGCTAAGGCTTCAAGTCAATTTCAAATTTTTCTACCAATATTATCATGCCCGCAACCATCTCTGTCATCAAATTTGATTGTCTATTGTCATGTCACCATCTCCTTGTCATCTTTGCATCAACATCTTTGTCTTGCCCAAATCATTTTCAAATGACCACAGAATGGGTCATTTGACTCTCTAGATGTTCCATGCTTGTCAATGTCATTATGCATGTCCTTAGTCATCTCTGTCCTTCATGTCTTCTTCCAATTACACCTTTCCATGTCATCATGCTTAGACACCTCTTCGAATCTCTATTTGTTATTTATTGTTTTAATGAAATAATCAATTAAAACTTCTTCTAAACATTGCCTCTCTCCGATAGTAAGATGTGTCTCTTCAAAAATCTATCTTAATTCTTTTTATTAAATTTCTATTTATTTTTCTAAATACATTCCTGTAGCTTCTTATTTAATAAACTACGTTTATTATTTTTCACTAACTTTGCAGGTCCATCTTTTGCATATTTGACCATCATAATGCAAGCTGAAAGTATAGCTGGATAGCCACCTGAAAAAGGATCAGATCCATGCCACCTTTTGAAATTTTTTATACACACACATTATTGGCAGATCATTTGAAAATAGGCTTCCAAACTGTTTAATTTAACACTTGGACAAAATTTTTTTTAACTTGTAAATTTTTTTTTTCTTCTACTTTGGAAGATTGATTTCTCCCTCATGTGATCACCATAAGGAAAACTACAAGCATGGCTAGATAGAAATTTCAACAATGAACAATACCATATCATAAGATAAATCTATTGACACACACACAACCTCTGGAAAGCATTTCAAAATATCTTCTCAACCTCTTTTGAACATCAAAACATATTTCTTCCCATTTTTGGTAGACTTCTATTTCACACGTGTGAACACTCTGTGGAGACTTGAAGTCAGGAGCAGATGGGAAACTTACCAAAGAATGGATCCATGGCATTTGATAAATTTACTTGCACAAAGATAGCCCTTGGTAGGCATTTCCAATTGACCTCTCAAAATCTTGTTTTTAACACTTGGTCAATTTTCTTTTGTTCTCATTATGCAAAATATTATTTTTCCTATTTTTGGCAGATTGATATTTTGCATATGATACCATCATAAGACAACATGAAGGTATGAATGGATGGTCAGTTCACCAAGGAACATGTCTATGCTACCTGATGAATTTTATCATCAAAATAACCCCTCCTTGTAGGCATTTCAAAATGCATTTTCAATTTCCTGAATCTAACACAACCAATTTTCTTGTGTTCTTAAAATGCAAAATAGCACTTTTCTTACTTTTGGCAGATTTATATCTTTGTCATAAAACACTCCACAGGATAATTAAGACCATGTTTAGATGCACCCATCAACATGCTATAGCTTAACACTTTCATATTATTTTTCTCATCATCCTATGAGATACGATGGGCATTTCCCTGATGCCATTGAGGCAGTTTTGCCAGTACTGGAATAGTGCAAAACAACCTGAAACTCTGTTTTGGAAGACCATTATTTTTGTCATCAAACATCTTCTTTGAGAAATGAGACCATGATGAGATAGCCTCTTCAACAAGCTGTAGGATGATGGATTCAGATAATTTTTATCATACACCTATAAGGTACGATGAGCATTTTCCCAAGGCCACATGACCCATTTTTTCCAACACAGACAATATTCTTAGTCTTGTCCAATCTGCGTAAAACACTGTTTTGGCAGGTTCATAAATTCTTCCTTAGCTACTTCCAAGACAGTATGAAGATATGGTCAGGTAGGCCAAATATCAATCTACAATACCCCCATATGGTGCGGGAATTGTCTTAAACACACAATCTATGGCGGGCATTTTTATGAAGGCTACCTGAGCAAGTTTTCCAACACTTAGTCATTTTCAGGACTTTCTCCAAAATTTATTCTGAAACCTAATTTTGGCAAATCCAAATTTTTCTTCAGACATGCTTAAGGATAAATAATACCATGGTTAGGTAGAAAAACCAACACACTACAAGACCCCCATGTGCTGCAGGAATTTACTCTAACCCATAATTTAGGGCGTGCATCTTTCTGAGGCTACTTAGCCATTTTTGTTTGCTTTGGCACAAACCCCTGTTTTCGCAAGTCCATAACTTCTCCCTCAGGAAATTTCAAGACAAAATGAAGACATGGTGAGGTAGGAAAAACAACAATCTACAGGACCCCCATGTGGTGCAGGAATTTATATTCTCTTATAAATTATGGCGTGCATTTCCCTAGGGAAATTTTTACTAATTTCCCCATACTTAGTCATTTTCCTGTTTTTCACCAAATTACGATATTTTTCCAAAATGATTGTCATTAATGTTGTCATCAATGACAATCCTATTCATCACAGTCTTCATGTATTTATTTATATAAATTGGTATATAATATACTGCATTTAGAATTATACTTATATCTAATGTATTTGACAAGTTACTATTTGGTATTGTGTAGGTAAGACAATTACCTGTCACTACATGGATTTTTCACTATGAATGAAAATGAAAGGAATATTTCTTAGTTTAGAGTGACATTAGAGGTGAGGGGAGATGGAGAATTTTATTTCCCTTTCTCTGATTGCAGGGGCATGGTAGTAGTTGGTAACAGTATGATAATTTGGGGATTTGACTAAGTATTGAAAAACTGCCCTAAAGCAGCTGCCTTATGAAAATGACCACCATAAATCATAAGAAGAGGAAAATGCCCATCATGACCTGCCATCCCATAGTATGTTGAAATATATATTTGACCATGGCCTCGGTTCTTAGAAAAAATCCTTGAAGAAGAAGATATAGGTATCACTGAGTTTACCTTGCCATCATGACTTTGGTTATCCTTTTGTCATTCACTGAACTCCTTTGACATCAATGACAATCACATTCAACTTGTATCATATATTATATAAATAATTTTAAGTTATCAATATTTGTAATAATGTAAAAATGACATTTTGATTATCGTGGATTTGTATGATGTCCCAATTTTTGGTTTCTTATTCTTATATACTCAAATGGGTTCTTCATCTATCATATTCTCTAATGTCACAAAACTTTATGTTATTGATTAAATATATGAATAATGTACATTGTGACTATGAAGAAAGGTGTAATCAACGTGCTTATCCAAGCACAATAATTAAGAAATAAAAATAAATATTACTTTAAAAATATATGATTTGTAGATAATTAATTCAAATTTAATTATGTGAATGATTTTCATGGTTACAATGAACAAAAGTTTAATCGACTCTTATATCCAATTGCAACAACTAAATAATAAAAAATTATTATTATAAAAAATGATTTTCTAATGAGTAATTGAAAATTTGTAAAAATAATAAATAGCATTTGCATTTTTGCGGTGTGGAAAAGTTCATCAGTGAACCATACACATTCTATTATTTCAACTAGTTGGTGTATCTTTTACATTTCCTTGAACTAAGATAACAAAGTATTTTACCCATTAGTGCTCTTTTACATAATGTATGAACCAATGTTTTTTTTAGGACATATACACATCGATTCTCTTTACATGATATATGCACCAATGTGTTTCCAATATCAATTATGCACCATCTCACTTAATGCATTTTATATGAATCCATTCACATATAATAAAAAATATGCTCTAATTCACTTATATTCATCATCATCATGTTGATCATCATTGTCTTCATCATCATCTTCATCATTATCATTATAATCGTCATTATCATCATCGTCGTCATCACCATCAATGCCATCATCTTCATTGTCGACATCATCATCATCATTATCATTGTCTTCATCGTCATCATCATCTTCATCGCCATCATCATCATCATCATCATCATCATCATCATCATCATCATCATCATCATCATCAAGATCATGATCTTCATCATCATCATCATCATCATCATCATTATCAACAACATCATCATCATCATCATCGTCGTCGTTGTCATCTTCATCATCATCATCTTCAAATTCATCATCATCACTGTCATCATCATCATCATCAACATCACCATATTCATCATCACCATCTTCATCTTCATCATCATCACCGACATCATCATCAACAACAGCATCACCATCTTCATCATCATCATTATCATCATCATCATCATCATCATCATCATCAAGAGCATCATCATCATCATCATCATCAAGATCAACATATTCATCATCGTTGACATCATCTTCATCATCATCATCTTCAATATCATCATCATCATGTTGATCATGATTGTCTTCATCATCATATTCATCATTATCATCATCATGGTCATCATCATCATCATCATCGTCGTCATCACCATCAATGTCATCATATTCATTGTCGTTGTCATCATCATCATCATCCTCATTATCATCATCATCATCTTCATCATTATCATCATCGTCGTCGTCATCGTCATCATCATCGTCATCATCATCATCATCATCATCTTCTTATTCATCATCGTCATCATCATCATCGTCGTCGTCGTCGTTGTCATCATCATCTTCATCATCTTCATCATCATCACCATCATCACCATCACCATCAATGTCATCGTCTTCATTGTCGTCACCATTGTCATCATCATTGTCTTCATCATCATCATCATCGTCATCGTCATCATCATCATGATAATGATGATATGATGATGCTGATGCTGATGATGTTGATGTTGATGCTGATGCTGATGTTGATGTTGCTAATGCTGTTGCTGATGATGAAGAATATCATCATGATAATGATGATGATGATGACGATGGCGATGATGATGATGATGATGATGACGATGATTACTAGGATGAGGATGATGATGATGACGACGATTACTAGGATGAGGATGATGATGACAAAAATGATGATGATGATGAAGATGATGATGATGATGATGATGATGATGATGATGATGAAGAGGATGAGGATGAGGATGAACTTGACAAGGATGATGATGATGAAGATGTTGATGATGATGGTGGAGGTGATGAAGATGTTGAAGATGATGAAGATGATGATGAGGGCGATGATGCAAATGATGATGATGACTATGATGAAGATGTTGATTAGGAAGAGGGAGATGACGACGACGACGATGATGATGATGATGATGATGATGATGATGATGATGATGACTAGGATGAGGATGATGATGATGAAATTGATGATGAGGATGAGGATGAGCATGATGAGGATGGTGATGATGATGATGATGAAGATGTTGATATTGATGATGATGATGATGATGATGATGAAGATGTTGTTGTTGTTGATGATGATGATGATGATGATGAAGATGATGATAATGATGGTGGTGGTGATGAAGATGATGGAGCAGTCTTTTGAGGAGTTTGTGTAACTTATAATTGCTTGGATCATTAAGGGCATTCAGATGGATTTTGGTATCGGTCAAAGGGTTTTTGGGATCTCGGTATGAAGGCGTCAATTCATGATTGGGTGGAAAGGAGGCATGAGGTGATCCAGTGGTTTATATGGGATCTTGGTATTGGTGTCCAGATGCATTTTTTAGTTGACAGTTGTCAATTTCTTGAGGACAAGAAATATTTGGTGAGGGAGGACTGTAATGTTCCCAAAAGTGACATGCATGCAAACCCTAAAAATGACATGCATGCAAACCCTAAAAGTGAGATGCATGAAAACCCTAAAAATGACATGCATGCAAACCCTAAAAGTGATATGCATGCAAAAACTAAAAGTGATATGCATGCAAAACCTAAAAGTGACATGCATGACATCTAAGCATTATTTAATGATGCATTCACCCAATTAAGTCTCCATGCGCATGCATGCAATTCAACTACAAATTAGAAGTTAAAGTGACCTAATTAGGTAAAAAATTAGGGTTTCCGCAGTTGAAAGTTATAAAAGAAAGATAAAGTGAATGGAAAATTGAATTTTGGATTATTATTGATTTTGGAGATCTTGAGTAGCAGCACAATGTGCGGCCATAACAGTTGGGGTTGGAGACGACGTCTTTAGCTAATGGGATTTCGAAAATGAGACATCTACCCTAGTCTCCTTTAGGATAAACCATCCAGGTTTGTCACCGTATCTATTGCATTCATCATTATCCAGTATTCTAGTATAAGTCTGAAGGTTATTGCAGATTCATCCGTACAGCTGGGGGCATTTAGCTGGGAAACCATAATCATTCACCAGAACTCTGGATCACCATATTTCTTCTACATGAAGCCTTCATCCTCACTGATAGGATCACTCTACTGCATTGTGTGATTATCAGCTATCAGATTGTCCATCTGGGGAAGCTAGCAACAGTTTATAGGGTTGTGTTGGCATGAGTAGCAGATTGGGAGATCAATTTTCTAGGGCATCTGGAGAGATCAAAACTCTTGCATGCTATAGCCATCCTCTCCAACATGGGTACACCTTCCTTCCATCTCATTTCCAGCTGAAACTGACCATCCCTTCAGCAAAAACATCACACTTGTTTGATTCAGCCATCCAGGGTAATTTCTTCATCAGCTCAGCTCATCTTGCATGTGTATTCTATATGGAGCATATTTATATAGCTTATCAGTGGTAATTCTTCATTCTATCCTGCAAACCCTAACCCTAATTTCAGCTATAAAATAGGGAAATTTTGCATGACAGTTTGCATGCCCGATTGTTTCAGTAAATTTGCATAGAAATAGAAAATATAAGGATTTGGGATAATACATGATGAATGAATCCTGTAACTCTTTCTTCTTCATCCTGCATCTCCTCCAAATTTTCCACACAGTGTTGCTATTGTGTAGACAACACTGTTACTTGTTGCTGCAATTTCCTCATCTCCGTTGCCTTAGCTATTTTATGTGATAAGGGTAGTTTTTTCATGTCATTCCTTATCTGAGTAATATTTGCTTCAACCAAAGTCAGCTCATTTGCAAGTTTTTCTAATTCCTCATCATCCATTAGTGCTTCCCAATTCTAAGAGACTTGGTCAATAGCCTTGGCACATATTGCTTCTGCTTCTTCTATCTTCTTCGTAGCTTCAATTGTAGCTTCTCTTATTTCCTCTATTACTTGAGGGGTGTGCTTGGATTTAGCTGCACTTTTAGCTTTGTGACTTTCCTTCGGATCTCTTCTACTATTTCTCCAAGTTGAGTGAGTTTGGCGTCTGGTGGAATTTCTTCTATTATTCCATATTATATAAAGTTTTTACAGGCCTAAGCTACTTCCTTGTCAATTCTCTGACAATTTTCTTCCCATTCCTTCGTGTTCTGCTCAGTTTCCTGTACTACCAAGTTCATCTTCTTGATACTTTTGTTTACAACCTTCGCTTTCTTAGCCAAGGTGAATTCTCAGACTTTTATTTCTGTAATGACAACATTATGTATTGTGTATAATTCACTGATATTCATTAACGATAAATCTATGGTTATCTGGCCGATGTCCCTGGCAACCTCGTTAAACTATGGAATTCACATATCAAGAACTCCTCCAGAGACTTCCACTTTTATTCGTGAAAGGGGAACTTCTATTCCAGTTGGTTCCACTTCTAAAATCTCTGGTGGATCCCGTGACTTAGTGGTGTAAGCAGGAATATTTCACCTTTTGTAGATAGAAGCTGTTCCTCTAGTCTGAATGGTTTAGATCCAGAACAAATAAGTGAATGACAAAGGATGAAGACCCTCCCTAGATGTCATAGACACCTGGAATGTTGCTTCGATAGTGAACCTATGTACCTGCAATCAGATCAAACATGCAAACAAATCAAATCTACCAGAACATAATCTATTTATCCATGTCAGTGACTAAGGAATCCAACAACATTTACATGCGAAATCAAAACAACAGTAATGTGGGACAGAAATCAGCTTTGCATTAAGATGAATGGAGAAGTTTACAACCAATTAATCCTTAGTGTCGACATGAATCTCCATGAAACCAACACTTTCATCCCCATAATCTCTAACTTTGCTCTCTATGATCTCAAATGGCTTGGAACAAGTGGTCAATCCAACGGCATAACAACACCTCTAAAGTTCTCTCTCTCAACCATGGACATGAGCTTGTATTTATAAGGCTCAATGGATAGGAATGGTTGAGAGATTTGTGGGTGAGGTGGACTCTAAGATCCTATGATGGGAGATCTCGAGCTCAACTGACCCACTATGATAGGGATAAGGGAGGACAGTGTTAGTTTTTCAACATTAAGCTAGCATTATTAGGATATTTAACTAAGAGAATAACAAGCACAACAATCAAACACAAGAGACAATGAACACAGTGTTTTTCCTCAGGGAAACCATAAAGGATAAAACCCCGCAACTTCCTCAGAGATAAAATCAGCACCAAAAGAGAAAAACCCAAAACAGTAAGTGATATCCCGACAGCAGTAATCTTTTTCTTGTCTAGCCCCAGTGTCTTCTCCTTCCTCAACTATGCGCTACACTTGAGTGTGTGTGAGTTGTGTGATAAATAGAGACTCATGTTGTCTATTTATACTAATCCTAGCATGACTAAAACCATACTAGGGCCGAACTCTACTAGGAGAGTCTAATAACCCTAGTGCCTCGGAACTGTGGGGACTTTAACCCTTAGACAATTGGAGGGTTACCCACTATGACTTGACATGACTTCTTTACATAATAGATACTCCTAATCAAGACATCGGGGCATGACAACATGACTCAATTACATAATAGATACATCCCAAAATAAACATCGGGTTACAAGACATAAGATACATAGATGAATACATTCTGAAGTTACAAATACATCAACACTCGCTCTTAACTAGGAAGGTATTCTTTCGACACAATTTTCAGCACTGTTCTTCTTCTCTGCATCAACTAGATCATTTTTTTATCTTCAAGTCTTCTTAGTCTTCAAGTATTCAAGTCATCTTCTTCTTCTTTATCACGAGATTTGCATCATCATGACTATTGGCTCATTACTGCTGGATCATCACTCGATCTGGATCATCATCAAGTCTGGATCATCTCATTTGGATCATCATCACAACTAGATCGTCACTTGATCTGGATCATCATCAAGTCTGAATCATCATCATATGCTATCTCATAATGGTGCTATCTAGATTCTTCTCATCATAGGAAGTTCTACAGAGTCAATTCTGTAGGCCTACCCTTCATGTAAGTCTTCATCAGCGCTTATATCTGACACTTAAGTCAAAATGGCCCACCCAAGTCTTACATATGACCTCATCTTGTCAAAAAGGCACTCCCAGCACTCACATCTGACCTCATCTTGTCAGAAAGGCCCAACACTCACATATGACCTCATCTTGTTAGAAAGGATCAACACTTATATCCGACCATGTGTAAGCACACCGCATCGGAAAGGCTCTGCACTTACATCCGACCTCATCATGTTAAAAAGGCACAACACTTACAATCGACCATGCTCGAAAGCACTGCATAGAAAGGGCTCAGCACTTACAATCTGACCATGCACGAAGCACCGCATCATAAAGGGCTCGGCACTTACAATCTGACCATGCATGAAGCATCGCATTAGAAAGGGCTCTGCACTTACAATTTGACCATGCAAGAATCACTGCATCAGAAAAGGAATGCACTCACATTTGATCATGGAGGAACTAATCCTACCATCACATCAGAATGGCCCCCAGTCCTAGAATGAGCTACTTGGTAACTGACCAGGTGCCTCCATTCCTAGAATGGCAGTTTCCCTTACATCTATCCTACTTGACAGAATGGAAAACACTCACATCTGACATGGAAGGAACCTAATCCTTTAGCCATGACAGAATGGTTTATCCCTTACATATGATCAAGTGGGAACACATCCCTCTATCACATCAGAATGGCTTCTCAGTCCTAGACTAAGTTTTCCTGGTAACTAACCAGGTGCCTCCATTCCCAGAATGGCAGTTGCCCTTACATTTGTCCTACTCGACATAATGGCCATACTACTACATTTTGATCCAAAATCCGGCAGCGCGTGGATTTCTCTTTTTAAACTTATCAAAAATCACAAAGATACATTTTTTTTTTGTAAATGTGGCCACAAGCGTCGGTTAAGAGACGTCTATTCTCATAATCGTTGCTTAACCGACTGCGCGTTAGTCAGGAAGGAAGGTCATTCAAACAAACAAATAAAATCCAAAAGTCACATAGGGCACGGAACCTACAAATGCCATATACGCCAAGGATTCACCTTTTAGCATAATACCGTGAGAAGGCTGTCTGTTTGGACTACCTAATGGAAACACAGATCGCACAGCTCAACTCACTGCAGAGCCAGGGGTCGTATAGATCCATAGATTTCCCCACACATATTGATATTGTATGCACAGTTTGCTCAAATTAACCACAGTAGTGGATTTCGAGCGAATTGCAATTTCCAGGATAGAATGTCTTATGCATACCTTTTCAAGTACATTGTCATAGGAGACACTGGTAGGCATCTTGATCTGTATACATTCATTCCATTCTATGTGTATCCATGGAAAATTGAATTGCACTTTCACTAGAATGAATGAAATGATAAATGTTTTGGTGTTTGGCAAGAGTGGGGAAGTCATGCCTATTGCTGCAATTCATGGACAAGAGGTTCCAGCTAGTGCATCACTTGACAATCGGGGTGGAATTTGGGGTGCGCATGATCACCATTGGCAACAATCCCATTAAACTTCAGATCTGGGATACGGTAACACCCTATCAATTTCTCATTGGTTTCTTTTTACTTTTCATCTCGTGTATATGCTACCCCTCGCAGAATTCATCCTGAAATTATAACTGACACAGACCTATTTACACTCGGATAGGATATGTACCGAACCCATCTTGATATGTTGGCGATTTGTGTGAATTTGAGAGATGCATCCTTGAGCTTCATAACCTTGATGTGCATATGAAATGAGCCCCTGTTTTAGATGGGTCTGCGTTAGTTACCATCCATTTTCTCACTGGCTTCTGTTCTTCTTCTTTTCATTTTGTATGTATGCGATCCTATGCAGAATTCAACTTGAAAATATAACTAGCAGAGCCTCATTTACACCCGGTATGATATGCGCTGAACCCATCTTGATATGTTGGTCATTTGTGTTAATTTGAGGTATGCATCCTCGAGCATCACAACCTTGAGGTGAATATGAAATGAGACCCTAGTTTAGAGGGGTCCGGGGCAGTTACTATCCATTTTCTCGTTGGTTTCTATTTTTTGGTCCTTTTCTTCCTTACATCTTGTATGTATGGGATCCCTACAGAATTCATCTTGAAATTGTAAATAGTAGTGTCTCATTAAAACCCAGGGATGATATGCACCGAACCCATCTTGGTATTTTGGCAATTTGTGTTAATTTGAGATATGCATCCTCGAGTTTCACAACCTTGAGCTGCATTTGAAATGAGACCCTGTTTTAGATGGGTTCAGAGGCTGGGCCAGTTACCATCTATTTTCTGATTAGTTTCTTTTGTTTGTCCTTTTCTTCTTTTCATCTTGTATATATGGGATCCCATGCATATTTCATCTTGAAATTGTAACGAGCAGAGGCCCATTTAAACTTGTCTATGGATATGCATTGAACCCATGTTGGTATGTTGGTCATTTGTTTGGTATTTTGGAAATTTGTGTTAATTTGGGATATGCATCCTCGAGTTTCACAACCTTGAGGTGCATATGAAATGAGACCCTGTTTTAGATGTGTCCGGAGCCTGGGCCAGTTACCATCTGTTGTCTGATTAGTTTCTGTTTTTGCCTTTTTATTCCTTTCATCATATATGCGATCCCAGGTAGAATTCATCTTGAAATTGTAAGGAGCACAGGCCCATTTAAACTTGTCTATGATATGCGTTGGACCCATGTTGATATGTTGGCCATTTGTGTGAATTTGAGATATACATCCTTGAGGGTCACAACCTAGAGGTGCCATATGAAATGAAACCCTGGAGTGTCCATATTCAATGCACCCAATTCACTCTCTAGATGCAATGCACTGTAATAAAGACACATGACGAGCTGACAGGCCACCCCACCCTCACCGCCGCTATAGAATGCATTATGCTTCCAAGTTTTGCAAATGTCTATGATATCTCCCAACATTTCCAACTTTTTCCAAGGTTTTTAGGTTTATTTTTCTGAGTTTTTTTCCAAATTTTCCAGGTCCAAGCTTACGCTTTTTGACATTTTCCTGCATATTTCCAATTTTTTTTTTTCCGGGCCCTTGGTGATGTATTCCCAGAAACGATTTTTGCAACAAGGGCTTCAATCAGAGGATTTTCTAAATTTGCATTTGTTCCACCTTGGATTTCAATATTATTCTATATGGAAATCCATGAAGTAGATGCTCTAACATCGTATGAGGTCATATGTTCTTGCCCATGTTTGAATCAATTCTTTGAGAGGGAAGGATGTCAGGATTTTTATTTTGAGTTTAGCCATGTTTCTTGTTTTACAAATGGGAATCATGTCTGGCATAGAATATATTAAGAAAAAATAGCCATTTTTAAAAGTTATCTCTCATAAGTGATGTAATCCCGTATGAATCGATTGTGTTGCTCACTTTATCATTTTCTGAGTACTGTCCAGAAAATGTGTGTAGCTGCTTCCGTCATAGATTTTGTGTGGAATGAGTACTGTATTTCATGAATTGAATTGGTGGCCACAAGTGAAGTTTTGGAAAAGGTTGAGTGCACATCTACTTAAAATGTTTGTTGTTCCATGCTACATTCTTTTTGGAATTTATATGCAATAGGAATTTAGTTTGTGGACATTGACAATCCTGAATCACAAAATAAAATTAGCATCATTTTCAATTTTCAAGTTTGGAACTTGTGAACTTGAAAAAATTCACTGATTTATCTCTTCTGTAATTTATTTTCTAGTGTCAGCTCAAATAATAGAAAGAAGAAACTGATAATTTGGTTAGATCGTTTGCATTACAACCTACTGCCATGAGCATGGTTTAGCACATGGGGGAATTGACTTGCCAAGTATATCTTTCCTGTTATTGTAGGAAGGACAAGAGTCATTTCGATCGATTACAAGATCATACTACAGAGGGGCAGCTGGAGCACTTTTGGTTTATGAAATCACAAGGTATTTTATTTGTTTTTAAACTTCCATCATGTTCCAACTATTCCTTTTGGCAGCCTGTTATGAAAGACCAATTTTCGTCTTCCTCTAGTCATCTGTTTACATCATCCTTTTGTTTTTTTTGTTAAATTAACCAAATTAGAAGATTAAAAATGCATTTCGTGGGATGTATGGAGGGTTTCCTATATAATAAACGATTCATGGGGTTGAGTTACAAGCTCTAGTTGTTATGTTCATACAGAATATCTGCCTTCACACCACTTTTATAATATTCCCCACTTTTGGAGGGGATTGTTTCATGAATAACAACAAAAAAGAAGCCCCAGATAATTCTGCTTGCTTATTATAGATCAGTCATTCATGGATAGATAATTACTTCCAGCTAGAAAAATATTGTTCTCAAGTAATTGAAATTTCTGTAGGAATTGCAATTTCAAATATTTTCTGTTTGAATTGCTTTGTTAAGCTTGCAATTATAGGGACAGAATGTAGGCTATAGTTGCTCTGACAAATTTGGAATAATCACAACAAATTCTGTTACTATTTGTTGAGATCATAGTCAAAATACATAGATTAAAGCTCTATACCAGCTAGATAGGCATGGAATATGTTGGTTGATCTCTTAGAATAACTTATTGGTAAGATTCATGTGGTAGATCACATGCCATAGAAAATGTAAATCTGACCTTAAATGATATTGGGGTGCATATCAAGCTTAAAAATGAGAATATTGGGCATGGGTTTAAAATGTAAAAATCAAAATTTTGGATTGTTTCAAGGGCACATTCCTAGAATTTTTTCGGGGATGTTGTCTAGCACTTGGGATATGGGACACATCCTGAGACAGGCAGACCCAGGAACACATCCCTTAGAAACACAAATTTTGATAAGTGCAATACCTACATAAAGTTATATCCTAGGACATGGAGACTCAGGATTGCATCCCTTGGCAACATAACTTGTGATAATTGCTATACTTGTGTGAAGTTTTTCTACCACTTTGTTGACATTCTTTGGAGGTATATGGTGTGTGTCACTACTTTAGTAGAGGATTTATTGGGTGGTTGGATCTATCAAGCATGTAGCTATGGTATTGCTCATACCAATGCCTTTTCAAGTTTAGCTTTAAATTTTGGGGCCATTTGAAAAGTTGTTTGAGTGAGGAAGTAATGGGAAACAACTCCGTTTCCTGTTGGATGCAAGAGAAGAGATTGCCCACAAATTTTATCCAAAAAATTCAATCACTCTCTTTCATCTCCATTTTGATTGACAATATATGAAACAAGTTGATACACAAATGCACTGTTTGAGCACTTGTTTGGCTAAGATGAAAGCATCACTTCATAAGATCTTTGCAATACTTGAAAGGTAAAAATGGTTGGGAAAGATTCCTTTAAACTGGTCTCACCCTTGTATAGTGTGTATACTACTATTTACGAGGGTGGTTGTAATACTTACAACCATGTGAATGCTCAATCATCAATCTGTAATCTTGTAATCATGATTGTTTGAGCACCTATTTGGGGGTTTGGGTTTCGAAATATGCTTCTAAACTTAAGAGCCATGTGTCTAATTCATTGGCTTTGATGGTGTTGTCAAAATGTGGGATGTTAATCTTGGTTTCCATCTTGAAATCAGGTTGGGTGATAGGCACTGTTATATGCATGGATTCATATTGCATGAGGTTCTGAAACATCATCAATATCATCATGTTATTGGTTAACTTTTTTTGAAAATCTTAGTTATGTTGAGATTTTGGCTGTAATTTCTTTGGTCTTGATTTAGACCATGCTAGTCTCTGCATGCTGGTGTATATCTACAATGTGTTCAGGTGAATATTGTGGGTCTTGTTTATAGGCTAATGCGACTAGCTTTTTTTTAATACAAAAAGTTGAAATGACTCGAAGGGAGCTTGGAAGAGTCAAGATGTGTCTTTTGCATAGCTATTCCATATTTACCAAGGTTCCTCTGTAAATGATGTCTAAACTAAAACAATATTTTAGAACAGTGGACAAAAATCACCTAAATGACTATGAAATCGATTTTTTGGCAGTAGAAGCTCAATCATATTATAAAGGTTCTAATGGCCTTCATACAAAGAGAGGAATAAAATGGGAATATTACAATTACATAAAATACTAAGCATTAAAGTTCACAAAAGTTTTTAGAACTCGTGTTACCCATTTGAGGAATTTTCTCAGTGTGCTAAAATCCCTCTGATTGATATTGTATGCAAGTCTAATGTTGGGATTCTATGCTCAAAGTTTGATGGGGCTTAGTGTTGTTTTTTGGCTTGCTGAAAGGCTAGGGGAACTGTATGTTATTGATTGTTTATATGGGTTATTGTGAAGATGTTGACATTGAGGGAAAAATGCAACAGGGAAATGACACTAAAAATATCAATAGTAGCATAACGAATGTGGATGGTTCAATGGTGGGGGTAGTATTGTTGAGTGGGTGAAAGGTAGCAACCTTGACTGTGTGGAGGGGTTGCATGGTCAAACGCACAATTATGAGGGCCATTTGAGAAACATAGAGGTTTGGGAAGGGCTACAAAAAAATACAAGAGATGTTTAGTTGGTTAGGAACTTAGGACAGCTAGCATTGGCTGTAAAATACATGGCAAAGAATAGATGCTGTCACTGCTTCACAGGTGAGGGCAGAATTTGTCTAAAGGTGCAAGCAAATTAGGAAAGAAAACGTGACAATCAAATGGCTGTATAATGGAGAAACTGGGGATGTCATCTGTATAATGGCCTGGGCTAAGGACCAGGCTGGACCGTCCCTGTTGAAGCTTTCCTAGCATCCAAGTTAAATGGATCCCTATTGGAAGAGAGACACTAATTTATGTGCTTCTGTATGCTTTCAAATAGAAAACATGTGGCAACAAAATGGAATATTTGCAAGAAAGAACTCATCCTATTCTCCCCAAGTTATTCTCAGGCCAACATCTAATTCACAAACTGTTTTTGACCATTCCAGTCAGTTTAGCTACTTAGTAGTGGGATCCTCATGTTTGCAGGGTTCTATTGGCACCCAGATCCCTGGGATGACAAAATGTGAAAGTTCTCTAACACTATTGATATTGATGTTGATATGCCTAAAATTCTGTAACACTGTCAGATTTGATAATTGTGTTGATATTCATGAAGCTTCTTTGTCAAGTACAGAAGCAAATGATAGTGCAATGCAATAGTAACTTGACATTCCTTGTAATTTCCTTCTGATACTTCAACAGTCTCTTTTTCCTTTATAAATGAGTTTCCCTATGTTCCTCGTCTTATCCTAAACTAGCAAGTTAACTCACCAAATCCTTTATTTTCCTACTCCACCCTAGCTCAAGCTGCTCCTTCTTAGAGTTACCCTTTTCCATCAACGCCTCTATAGTTATTATTCTACCATACTCTGATCTTGAATCTATATCATCCCATCACACATTTGATGCTTCTGGGTCTCTATCGCCCTCCATATTTAAATGAGATGACAAATAGTTCTATCTGAAAATAGATCAAGCCCAAAAAGCATTGCCGAAACCTGGCCCAGCTATGGCTTCAAAAGCTGAGTTTTAGAGCAATTTTCAAAATTTCTCTTTTCCTTAGCTATCTATCTTTTTTTTAGCAAGAAACATCTCATCCCACTTGAAGCTCCTTTCCTTAGCTATCTATCTATTTTCACTGCTGCCAAGAACACATCCAAACTTGAAAGAGCTTACTTCCCAGAATTGATTTGGGGTAATTTTATGACTGTTTAGTGCTGCTTCCATCCACAAATGGCTTCAAAAGCTGAGTTTTAGAGCAATTTTCAACCTAGTATTCATTCTCAGCCAAGAAAATTAACCCAGGTTTCCTCTTTTGTGCCCAGGTCACCCCAGGGCTTTCCTGGAAGATCTAGGTGGAAATCCTTTGCAAAACAAGGGGATAACAGAGAGAATTGCCGTGGATTGATTAGGAAAACCCTAGCAGAGCAAAATTTCTCTTTTCCTTAGATATCTATATTTTTTTTAACAAGCAACATCTCATCCCACTTGAAGCTCTTATGTAAGAGTATTGCTGGTACCTTGCCAGCCCAATCAGTCGGTCAGTTTCATGGATCTTGTTCAGACGGTTAGTTTTAGTGAGGGAGGCTGTAGATGCAGGAGGTGCACATGAAGATATCTTTGGTTTAGGGACCCGATGATCTCAAGTGCAGGTTTTGGATGTAACAAATTGGTGGCATTCCCAAGGATGAAGTCTAGTTCCAGTGCTTTATGCTACAACGACTTGATGAGACATGTTTGTCTTGAAGACCATTCATCTCATCTGGTGATTCCATTGAGGAACAAAGTCCTGTTTCTTTCAGTTGAGGAACAAAGTCCTATTTTTTTAGTTGAAATGTCCTGCTTCTTGGAGGTGATAACCACTAGTACTGTTGAAGGCAGCTTGAAAATCTCAGCTGGTGACTCCATTGTTGAAAGCTTGAGACGATGTGTCCATTTATGACATTGAATCATGCATATTAATAGAAAGGAACATACACATGAAAGAGGAGGAGATATTGGTCTTTGACTCATCACATAGTGATAAAGTCCTAGGATTTGGAAGACTTCATCCTTTCTCACACTTCAAAGAAGCTTGTCCTGATCTACTGGGATGGGGATCCCATTTATGACACTGAAGGTGATGGATTGGAAGTAGAACTAGGGCACACTACTGTGGTTGGTATTGATAGCTATCTTGTGACTGTGGGGGATTAAAATTTAAGATCATGTTTTCTTCAGCCATTTTCCTTGTTGTATTAACATGCGATAATCTAATACTCAAGAACAGAGCCACCATCTGCAACATTGGGGCTTCTTGCAGGGGTTGATCCAATAAGCCTGAATTCTACTTGAGTATAAAGATTATAATCCTCTTCTAATAGCTTATATCTAGTTAACCGGTCACTATATTATTAACTTGTCACTTGGATGATTAGCTAAGCCCTGTGGTGATTTTATTAGTATTAAACAATATCATCATTGTTGTTCTTATGCAACATATCAATATATTTATGCCCAATATAACTTCATTTAAGGATTTTCTATTTGTGTATTGTAGTTATTCGATGACTCAATTCAACATCATATTCATCGCTTGTGTGAAGCATGATCCTCGCACAAAAGTCAACCACACTTTCCTTTATAAATAGAACCCTCTTCAAGATTTGGTTGTCTGCCCAAAACTAATTGTGACTTGAAGCACTAAATAACTCAAAACTATATGCAACTAGGAAACTAGAGGTTAAGACTGCAAATGCTTGATTAAACACAATGAGTGAACTCCTGTAATCTGGCATTTGTAGTAATAGACTTTATAAGGTACTATCTCAGCTTAGCATCGCGGGTTATTTCATACCCTTCCGATGCTAACCAATTCAAAGTCTATCAAGATAATAGATGCTTCTTCATTCCTAAGAATATCATTAATATCATACCTTGATGCAATGAAGAAAGCATACTGCTAAGTTCTGCAGCCATGGAAAAAGTACAGAGTCCATGACTGTCACAGAAATTTATGTTCTAAACATTCTCATTATGGACACATCTTTAATATTATGTTCCATATAGAACTGAAATAGTGCATACCAATTCAACATTTGTATCTTTAATGTCCGATATATCCTATCTAATCTGAAAACAAATGGATGGTGTTTCATTGACCTTCCAGGTAGAATTCAATTGTCAATGTAGGCACCTCATTGTGCTTGCCTTATTTTTGGAGAAATGACATAAACACCTTACAAAGTCAAGGTGATACATGCTAGATGATTAATTTCATTTGCTTCTTCATGGATTCATTGCAAGTTCAATGATGAAAATCACTGGAGGTATTAAGCTTGAGGAAGAACTGACAGATAAGAAGCCATTAAATCTATGGAGATCAATATTATCTAGCCTTGACATTCTTCCAGAAAAATTTATGATTCATGGTCATATGCCCCATCAATTCTCTCAACCCAATTCAGTAGTCTAACCAGGCCGTATCTTGCAGAAGAATTTTGGCAACATGAGAAGCCCATTGTATAACATTTAGCAGAGTTTCCTTTACATCTTAGATTCACTATAATTTGTGACATATGCCACTATTTCATCACAGTTTAATCCACAATGGGGACCTTATCCACCAATCCTTACAGAACCTTATACACTTGAGCCATTTCTAATCTCCCTTCTCATGATATTGTTGAAAAAAATATTCCTATTTCTTCCAGTCAAACCCTCATATTAGTCAAATACTCTTTTTCCTGCTACACTCTTTTCCCTTATGCAACATGCAGGGGTTATGCCAGATGACATTACATTCATGGCTCTTTTATCTACGTGCAGCCATGCAGGCTTGGTGGGTGAAGGATGGAAATACTTTGATTGTATGAGATGGGATTATCACATCACACCCAGCGTGGAGCACTATGCATGCATGGTTTATCTTCTTAGATGTGCAGGCCATCTAGATGAGGCTTGAAACTTTATAAAAAATATTCCATTAGAGCCTAACGCTATTATCTGGTGAGCACTACTTGGTGCTTGTAAAAATCATCACAATATAGAGTTAGGTTTGCAAGTAGCTGAACGGCTTGTGGAGTTAGAGCCTACATATGCTGGAAATTATGTGATGCTGTCGAACATATATGCTTGCCAGCACACCCATCCGAATCACCAAGAACCTTTGTGTGTGTGGTGATTTCCATAAGGCCACCAAGTTCATCTCAAAGGTTGTTGGGCGAGAAATCATTGTTAGGGATTCCAATCGTTTCCATCGTTTCTTGGATGGACAATGTTCTTGTGGGGATTATTGGTGAAGCTAATGGTTGCAAATTACTAGCACGCGCTGATAAGGAAACTGCATTGTACATTTTTGAATTGGCCTTCTGACATGATCGAATACCAGGTACTCATTGATTTCTGGGAAGTTTACTAGTTAGTAACCGACACAGGATGAACTGATGGTATCAGACTTCATTTGGCCCTTACAAGCTGTGATGTGCGCTTAGACAAGGAAAATCAGTGCATATATTAGCTAGATCATGGTGTATACTTGTTCTGATAAGATATGACAGTCATTGAACATCCTCTGTAATGTATTGGGTTTTTTGTTCAAAGTACAATGAGAATTTTGCTGTCCATTTCTTTTTGTATTTCTTGTGGTAGTTGGTATTCATTTATTCACAAATGCATCAATCACAATAGCTCTTCATCTTTTGATGGATAGAATTTGCTTTTCTAGTATCAAAAATACATCAGAACTGCGATTAGTTACGAATATAGTGCATTAGATTCTAGAAAGAGGATGACTTTGATCTGAATCTACGAGACACAGTATGATCAGAGTAAATATTTAATGCTATTTGTGGAAATTGATTCTTGTCTAGAGCAGGTTTGAAGCAACCAATGCTCGTCTTCATAATAATCCAGGCTTCAATAATACAATGCAATGGGAGGATGCTTAGTCCAACTTGAAAAGTATGTCATGTGGAAAATACATGCACAATCTTACAAGCTGATATATCTCTTCCGGCTTGTTACATATACATGCGATTTATTGACAAGTGAATCCATTTGGCCATCTAAATGTAAAATGGCTCAACATATACAGGTACCTGCTTTCATTCCTTCAAACCTAATCCTGAAATATTCAGGATCAAATTTTTATTTTACATTCTATAAAGAAGCAAATATAACACATACTGTTAACATCTCCTGTTTCAGAATAAATTTCTAACTAATAGAGGGATCGATATATGCACATTTAAAGGAGTTCCCTAGTCAGAACTTCTCTAGCATAGAACTAAGTTACTTTGTCTTATCATACAACAGCAATGTCTATATGTGCAGGAGTAATTTGATGTTACATATGGATATAAAATTATAAATTGATTATTAACTGAACTGAGTTTGAAGAAAATCAAATTTGTCTGATGTAATTATCAAACCAGATTTTAATGACAGGCTGCTTTGAAAGGATACACTGTGCAATGCAAACAGTACATGTAATAGAACCTAAATCAACTGTTTTATGGGCCTAGATATTTTGTGGAACACAGACTACAAATCATTCAAATACACCAGATTTAAGGGGAGTTTGGCACTAGCTTCAGCCACTTTGTTCAGGAAGTTAAAGTTAAGATAAATTACTTTATAATTTTGTTTCCCTTACCATAGAAAAATCTATAATCAGTACTGTTTAGTATGATAAATCAAAGTTATTTTCTGAAACTTACTGAGGTTAACTCATGGGGTACTTTAAGAAAACATGTAGCAGATGTTGAAACTGAAAACACATTTCTTAAAGAACTTGGGATATTGACATACAGTGAAAATTTAAAGAAAATTTAGCCAATGGGAAAAATGCTTAATGAAAAGCTTAAATTGGCAATTTTTATTATTCAAGGTTTATATCTTTCCTTAATTGGCCAACTCAAAATAAAAACATAATGTTGTAACCTACTTTGACTTGTCATAACTTGCTTGAAGCAGGAAATTTAGTGAAAACAATGCATCATCTTCGCATTCTTTTCCATCAAGAACAAAAAGCACAACTTTTCGCATTGCCCCGACATGCATGCTCAAAAGGGATGTCAATATTTTCAGCAAAATTCTTGATTGCCCATCCTTCAATACACAAAAAAATAACTGCTCACAAAGTGTGAGTAATGAAGTATCTTTAGATGTCTTCTCTATCCAAAATGTGTCCTCTCTTGAAACTGGGATCTTTCTCAGAGACACTTTCCACAGACCTCCCTGGAGCAATGATAAAATTAAAGACAGCCATGCACTATGCCTTAAGAATAACCAACCCCTTTCCTTCACACTATGCTCTTTGTATAATGTTTGAAGCTGAGAGAGTATATCTAGAATGATATTTTCCAGCTGTGATAGCTCCCCTGTATGGCCAAAATGAACATTATGGTGCAGAATTCTGCTAAAACTTATGAAGTATTCAATTTCAAGGAACTTGTCTCTGCCCAATTCAGGACTCCATGGAAAAGCACCAGCTTCCTTAACATCAATATCTGATAGAGTGATCCAGCCAAGTACAAAGCAATATCTTTCGAGTATAAGCTCATGCACTTGGGAAGCTTCCCTATTCTGCCACACTTCCAAAATGCGACAAACAACAGAACAGAGATCAGACCAATTTAAACCCAGATCTTGAAGAAATTTGTGTTCTACAATACCCCAGTTATGAACCCCACTAATATTTTCCCCAAGGTTTAAATTTTTCCAAAAGCATTATTTTCCTTGGCCATTCTAAACCATTTCTCCTGTAAGTGTAAGAAGTACTAGTGTTATTGTAAAAAATTCCCATAACAAGCCTAGGTGTTGTTTGCACGTATTGACAGGAAACACTTGTAAAAGTAACAAAGGTTGTAGGAACATTTATGATAATGGTTAATATTAAGTTTGCAGTAGACATTATAGAACCCCAATGCCACATTTAAAAATTTAGTGATTAGGACAGTGTCATTGCTGGACTTTCTAGTCTTTTTTAAAATGACAGTTAGTACATTGTGGACTTAACTGTTTTCTATTTGGGATTTTAACCAAATTTGGGTGAGGCACTAGACATGATGATGTTTCATGTGAAGTCTCGACTATAGTGTGAACAGAAATTCCAAATACACTGGATTTACAACTAACGATACAGGTACAACACAAACAAGGTTAAATTTACAAAGCAACTTATGCAGAGCCAAAAGAGGAGTATCGGCGACAAACTACAAGGATGCCAGTGACTGAAATGAAAAAATGGATTTACAAGGCAGCTGATACAGTTCAACACATGATTTCTGCCATTTTGTTGTCAGTGTTCTTCAGCTGCCATATTCCTTGGGGTAGAGCCATATCTTGCAATTGATGAGATAATGTTGTCTCCACTGAAGGTAGACAAGATAAGATAGTTCAACCCTAGATACGTCAAAGGAATGCGAGTGCAACTCCTATAAGAGCATATCTAACGTGTAAGGTCAAATATCAACAAATTCAGTCCACTCATGGATATGGTGCTTGACATTCAGTCAAAGCCTATTGAATTGCCCTGTGCAAACAACAAGGGTTATTGAAGTCTCAAACTTGAAATTCATTTCTTATCAGTAAATATTTTTGATTTAGATTAGTTGATACACTTGCATAAATCCTTTATTGTGGCTTCCATGTTTAAGCTTCACACTTCTGGTATGTTTCTTTTGTTACTTTAGTTTTGCATCTAAAATTGTCCATGCCTTATCCTTTTGATCCCACTGCATTTATGCCCACTGGAATCATTTAATTATTAGACTTGGGCAAGCCTCACTATGATTGTTATTAGCATGATGTTATATGTTCATTTTGCTTGTAGTATACTTGTCTCTTTGTTGTAATTTCAACACCTAAACTTTGTATATTCAGTGTTTTTCACCTTCATTAGTAGTTTCATATCTAGTATTGTCCTAGGACAATCTATTTCATCTGCTATCAAATTTATTCATATGCATTGTATTGAAATCTTTGCTACCACCTACAACAAACAATTCTTCTAGATATCATATTTAGTTGGATGTTCACCAATGAGAAAATAACTTTGTAATCCTCACTTATTTAATGATATCAATCATACCTTATTGCATGGGATAATGGAGCATCAAATCACCCCATTTTTTTGGCTTCTTTTTCCCCAAATCCAACCAAAATCCAGCCTAGAAATTGCAATTTCAGCAACTCTGCAATTTCAACAGTTGTAAATTGTTTTATGGACTAAATGCTATGCTCTGAAACTGTCCAGATGGTCGATCAAATAAGGATGTTGGAGGTTGATTGGATGAGCGTAGTATATCAATGGGCACAGATATCTGCTAGACTGATCTGGTGTTGAGCATCCTTTATACCTCCATTACCAAATCCTTCCAATTTAGTAAATTTACAAAAGCAATAGAACTACATACACTCTAATAGAGATAACAATTAACAAAGTTTGGAAAGGGCCAGTGAGCAGTTGGAAGGTACTAAAAGGAAAAATTAGAGACAGTAACAGAAAAAAGGACTCGACAAGCCATAAACTGTATATTACCTTTCATCATCAAAAAACTTGCAAATATTGCAGAAATACTGTGCTATAGAAAATCCTTTGCAGGAAGGAGTTACACAATTTGATGCAACAGGCTGGATCTACAAGCATTTCATGCACACCATCTCTTTTGTTGCTTTCTTGCAATTAATGAAATATTAAAAACTAGGATGCAAAGGAAAGCAATAATCATCAAAGGTTCAATACAAACTAGAACATCTGAATGCTATATGGAGAATAATGAACCTGTTCATTGAGTGGTCACTGACTTTATCATGGCAGAATCTACATGTGAAAAATTGGTTACAACAAGCAGCTTTCAATTTACAGTTCTGCTTGTAATGCTCACATCCAGATATTTTCTGATCCAATTTGCAGGTATTTAAAAAAAAAACTTCACTACCGTCGCTTAACTGACGGTTCTCCATGTCTCTTAATCGACGATTAATCTTTATCTCTGTCACTTAACCGACGGTTCTCTATGTCACTTAACTGATACTTGATCTTTATCTCCATCGCTTAACCAACGGTTCTCCATGTCGCTTAACCGACACTTAATATTTATCTCCGTCACTTCACTGATGGTTCTCCATGTCGCTTAACCGATGCTTAATATTTATCTCCATCACTTCACCGACGGTTCTCCATGTCACTTAACTGACAATTTACATTTAACCGATGATAAACTGAGGTGTCGCTTAACCGACGAATGATAAAGATGTCGGATAACTGACGAAAATCCACCGACGCTTAAAAAAAATCATAGTGTTGCACATGCGACAGGGACCAATCCTCTCACCATGACAGAATGGCTCAGCCCTTACATCTAACCATGGAAGGAACTAATCCTCTCACCATGTTAGAATGGCTATAGGTCTCATCACTTTCTCTTGGAGGAAACCTCAATCTAGAAAACACCAAGCTTATCCCTGAAGTACTTGAACTTCAGCCTAGCCAATGGCTTCGTTAATACATCAGCTATCTGTTTCTCCGTCACAACATACTGGAGCTTGACTGCTCCCTTCTACACCATATACCTGATATAGTGATACTTGATCTCGATATGCTTCAACTTGTCATGGAACAATGGATTCTCTGACAACTTCACGCAACTATGGTTGTCACAATGTATACAAGTAGCATCCAATTGGAGATCAAATATATCAGACAGTAGCTTCCATAGCCATACTGCCTCACAACTAGCTGAACAAGCTGTGACATACTCTGCTTCAGCTGTACTCAGTGCCACATAGGATTGCTTCCTGTTAAACCAAGACATCACACTTGATCCCATACTAAAGTAACATCCTGAAGTGCTCTTCATATCGATGGAATTGCCTGCCCAATCTGAATCGACATAACCCTCTAGGTTAATCTTCTGATTCGACTCATACTTGAGCCCATAATCAACTGTACCCCTCAGGTACCTCAGAATATGCTTTGCAGCAATCAAGTGAACATTTCTGAGATCTGTCAAGAACTGGCTGAAGGTGTTCATAGCAAAGAAAATGTCTGGTCTCATGTTCGTCAGGTACATCAAGGACCCAATCATCTGATGATACATCGTGGAATCAACCGTCTCTGATGAAGCATCACTCAATAGCTTTAGGTTTGGTGCCATAGGTGTGGCCATAGTCTTGCAGTCCATCATCCCAAATCTCTTTAGGATCTCTACTGCATACTTCCCTTGTCCAAGGAAGATTCCATCTGAACTCTGCCACACCTCTGGCTGAAGGTGTTCATAGCAAAGAAAATGTCTGGTCTCATGTTTGTCAGGTACATCAAGGACCCAATCATCTGACGATACATCGTGGAATCAACCGTTTCTGATGAAGCATCACTCAATATCTTTAGGTTTGGTGCCATAGGTGTGGCCATACTATTGCAGTCCATCATCCCAAATCTCTTTAGGATCTCTACTACATACTTCCCTTGTCCAAGGAAGATTCCATCTGAACTCTGCCACACCTCCATACCTAGAAAATAATGCATCATACCCAAGCCCTTCATCTCGAACTTGGAAGCAATCTTTCTCTTCGTATCAGCAATCAACCCATCCACACCTGTCACAAATAGATCATCTACATATAGTAGAAGCATCACTGGGTTGCCATATTCAACCTTGTAGTAAAGGCTGGAATCTACTTTACTCTTGGTAAAGCCCAAGCTGGATAGAAAGCTGTCAATTCTGCCGTACCAGGTCTTGGGTACCTGTTTCAAACCATACAGGGCTTTCTTCAATCTGCACACATGAGACTCCCTGTCATGTGTCTCAAAACCAAGTGGCTACTCCACATACACTTCCTCTTCTACTACACCATTCAAGAAAGTAGTCTTGACATCCATCTGGTGTATCTTCCATTTCATCACTGTAGCCGGAGCAAGTACCGATCTGATGGAAGTGTATCTGGATACAGGTGCAAAGGTTTCTTCATAATCAATTCCTTCTTTCTGAGAGAAACCTTGAGCCACAAATCTTGCCTTATATTTTTCAATGTTACCGTCTGCAGCATGTTTGATCTTGTAGATCCATTTGGAAGTCACAACTGACTTCTCTTTTGGTCTTGGGACAACATCCCAAACATCATTCTTCATGATCAACTGATACTCTTTGATCATAGCATCCTTCCATTCTTTTCGTTCTATCGCTCCTTCAAAACTGGAAGGTTCTTTATCAATGAAATCAAATAGTAAGGCTACATACTCGGAGTAGGATCTGGTCCTCTTTCTTTCTCTGTGATTCTCTTCTGGAGCCCCATATCTTTCCACACCTTGGATAAGTTCTCGTACCCAAGCAGGTTTCCTCTTATGAGTATTCTTCTCGAGAGGTGGATCTATAGGCCTTTGTGGTTCTTCGAATTCTTGATTTTCTTCTTGAATTTGTTCGTTCATGGTTGTGTCATGAATTCTGGGTGCTTCTGCTTCTTCAGGTTCTTCAGCAGGTCTCTTTCTGGATTTGTTGTAAGATGTGTCTTCATCAAATGTCACATCCCTGCTAATGTCAACCTTCTTGTATCCTAGGAAATAGATTCTGTAAGCCTTCGAGCTTTCAGAGTATCCCACAAATATACCCTTCTTTCCTGAAGGATCTAATTTTTTTCTCTTCTCTTTTGGAATGTGTATGTATATAGGACAACTGAATATTTTGAGATGGCTGAATTCTGGTTTCTTGCTGGAGAATACTTCTTCAAGAGTCTTGTTCTCGAGTACTCTATGTGGAGTACGGTTCTATACATACACCGTTGTTCTAGCAGCTTCCACCCAAAGATGCATAGGAAGATCTTGATCATGAAGCATTTCTTTTGCTACTTCCATTATAGTTCTATTCTTCCATTCTGCAATACCATTTTGTTGAGGATTGTAAGGAGTGGACAACTCCCTCTTAATCCCTAATTCTTTACATAGCTCTTTGATTTCTATTGAAGTGAATTCTCCTCCATTATCTGATCATAAAGTCTTGATCTTATTTTCAGTATGGTTCTCGATCAAGGCTTTGAATTCCTTGAATTTGATGAATACTTCATCTTTGTTCTTCATGAAGTAAACCCATGTCTTCCTAGAAAAAACATCAATAAAAGAAACATAATATGCATACCCGCTTAGTGAGCTTCATGACATAGGACCGCATACATCAGAGTGGATAATTTTCAAGATTCATTTTTCTTTGCTTTCTCTACTTGGAAATGTCTTCTTTGTGTTCTTTCCTTTCACACATCCTTTGCAGACCCCATCATGTTTTGCTTGCATTTCTGGAAGACCTTCAACAGCTTTGCTTGCAAGAGGTAGTGCTTTGTAATGCACATGTGCAAGCCTTCTATGCCAAAGCTCACTTGGCTCTACCATGTCATGGACCAAGGCTTGCTCTATATGGCCCTTCAATTTGTATAAACCTCCTTCTTGTTCACCAATCACTATTGCATCATCAATAGTCTTTCCTTTTGGCCACATGATGACTTGACCATCTATGAATGCAACCCTCATTCCTTTTGCATCTAATGCTGATATGGAGAGAAGGTTCTTCTTGAGTCCTGGCACAAACAATACTTCCTTTATTGTTAGAGACTTACCAGAGTCTATTTTATAGGAAGATTCCCCACTACCTTTTATTGGATATTGGTAGTCATCTCCTAGTTTCACCTTGTGAGGTGATTCATGTTCTGAGAGCTTCACAAAGGATTCCTTGAACCCAGTCATATGTTTAGAAGCCCCACTGTCTATAAGCCAATCATAACTTCCATGAGTAATGTTAACTGTGAGAGGGGAGATCAGAACATATTCATCCTCGCTTGAAGAATATTCACTTTCATATCTGGATCTCTTCTTGGATGGTTCATCATCCTCTGCAGCATGAGCATGATGTTTTTTCTTGCTTCCCTTCTTCTTGTGAGAGGTACTTTTGTTCTTAGGACAATCTCTAGCAAAGTGTCCTTTTTCATCATATGTATAGCAAATGTATTTAGACCTATCTCTAGGATTTCTAGAGTTATTCTTGTGATGAGAGTACTTACTTCTGTAATGGTTGGATCTGGATTTCTTGGATTGTACTGTGAGAGCTTGATCTTCACTTCCCATCTTCTCTTCTCGAGCTGCTATCCGAGATTCTTCTTGAGAACATTCTTCCCATAGTCTGCTGAACTTGACTAACTTCTTTCTAGCACAGATCCCTTGAATGAAAGTGTCCCATGTCCTAGGGAGACCATTCAAGGTGGTCATCACAATTTCTGCATTCTCCACTTCTTCATCTACTGCTTCCAATTGTTCCTTGATCTGAGAAACCCTTATGAAGTAAGACTGGATAGTCTCTGCATTCTGGATCTTCACATTCTTTAGTTGATTTCTCAGAGTCATCTTCTAGTTTATGTTCTTCTCTTCAAACAATTTGGTTAGGGCATCAAACATAGCTTTAGGTGTCTTGAGAGAGGACACCTGTCGGATAAGGTGATCCTTGATACAATCAGCAATGATCCCTTTTTCCATAACCATTATGTAAGGCTTTTTCCTCATCTCCCTCTTGAACTGGAACCTCCTCATGGATGTAGGAGTTTAACTCATTTTCTTCCAGGACCAGGGAGATCCTATACTTCCAGGATCGAAAGTTATTAGCTCCTTCAAGCTTTTCATCAAGCTTGGTATGATGAGACATCTTAACTGAGAACCTCAAATGGAAATAAAAAATATTTTAGATCTTACCAGGTTTAAGATGTCGGATCTGAAACTTGAGTTGAAATCCTACAGTACTGGATTAGGAGCAAATTAGGGTTTTGATTTTCCAGAGTTCTTTCTACCCAAATGCCTTGAAATTTGTCCCTAACTTCAATTTTTGGAAGGATATCAATCCAGGCTTGGGCTCACTGAAAAATTCCTCTTCTGTGAAAATCCCTAATTTCCAATAGCAGTGACAGGTCCAAAACTGAAAAACCTGAGAATTGGATTCTGCTTCGACAGAAATATGTGCCCTAGGGAGGAGAGTTATTCCACCTTACTTTTGCTGAAAATATATGGAGGAAGATCCACAAACTAGGAAGCCCTAGTTCCCGCAGCTGCATAGTGTCTTCTTCTCAGGTTAGCTCTGATACCATGTTAGTTTTTCAACATTAAGCTAGCATTATTAGGATCTTTAACTGAGAGAATAAAAATCACATCAATCAAACACAAGAGACAATGAACAGAGTGTTTTTCCTTGGGGAAACCATAAAGGAGAAAACCCCACAACTTCCTCAGAGATAGAATCAGTACCAAAATAGAAAAACCCAAAACAGTAAGGGATATCCTGACAGCAGTAATCTTCTTCTTGTCTAGCCCCAGTGTCTTCTCCTTCCTCAACTATGCGCTACCTCTACTAGGAGAGTCTAATAACCCTAGTGCCTTGGAACTGTGGGGAATTTAACCCTTAGACAATCGAAGGGTTACCCACTATGACTTGACATGACTTCTTTACATAATAGATCCTCTCGATCGAAACATCGAGGCATGACAAAATGACTCAATTACATAATAGATACATCCTGGAATAAACATCAGGTTACAAGACATAAGATACATAGATGAATACATTCCGAAGTTACAAATGCATCAACAGATAGGAGGCTCATGATCTAGAAGCCTCGAGAAACTTCTCTTTTTCCCATTTTACCCAGGGTACCACTTTTCTCCTCTTATGACAGAGCAAATTTAGGTTAGAACTGCTTATGGGCCAAAGGCCATAGGTGGTGGCACAACTTATGGAAAACAATATACAGGAGGTGCGAGCAAGGTACCGCTCATGGTTAACGGGGAAAGCACGGTGCTGAGTATTTTTATGTAAGATTGACAAACAACATGGGTTTCCAATATAGATGTTGGGATTAAGGGAAAATATGTAAGTAAAGGGTCTTATCACATGGTGGTGACAGGATTTGGGTATAACAGGATGCCCCCCAAAGCTTGATTGTTAGAGGGATACGATAAATGAGAGGTTTGAGAGAACAAGTTGTCACTTTGAGGTGAAAATGTCAGCTCGATCGGAGCATGTCATCGAGTAGAAATCTATAGTACATTATTATTTTTGACTCATAGACACAAGTAACCAACTCATGGCTGTAGAACAATACAAGGAAGATCTATGGGAGGAATAAACAAGCATGGCTACTATAATACATCGTAGATCCATGTGATAGAGGACACAAACTTGGACATAGATACCAAACATACAACGTAGATCTATGTCATATAGATGCAAATTTGAGCATAGCCACGACCATACAAATGTGGATCCATGCTAGATATACAAAAAATCCATTGCAACCTGGGGAAAAGCAATGAGTGCTTTAAACAAATACCCAGGGTCTTCGTCTCATCTTCCGCAAAGTACAATTCTATCCATGTGATTACAATGATCTGAAATCGAACATGGTAGAAACCACTTGATTACCGGTCAATGATGTGAACCATTAACAAGTGCGAGGGAGATCACCATTGATGTCAATGATTCCCAAGGTACCCTAGTACAATCTACTGAGTGTGAATAGATGTCTTGATGTCGAACACCTAGTCGATTCTATTAATCAAAGGTCAATGATGTGAACCTATGTCGAGAGCAAGAGAATCTATCATTAAGGCATACAGATCTCAAGGTACTAAGATTTTGTTTCTAAGACTAGTTCCCGGATGATGAGCTGATGTCGATGGGAATAGTCTCGTAAGGAGGGTGATGATGAGTCCCACATCGATGACACAAAACTCTTAACATAGTTCTGGAATGATGTGAATGTAGTAACCATAATACTGACTCAAAAGTATTGACACAGATACTATTTTGACTGCAGAGGTAAACTTCTTCAACTTCCCTTTGAACATCGAGCGACATGACAAAATACTTGGCAGCATGACTGAACAGGACAAACTCACGATGCGACAGTGGAAAATGTATTATTTTGAAAGACTCAAAGGAGTGACATGACTCATGAAAGTCGATTGTCATGGAGATCAGCTGAATACCAAATTTATAGAAATAATATGCAGACAAGTGCCATGTTCAAAGGTAACGACAAACTACTGCCATTTATTTGCAAAATGATTCCCTTCCCATTTCCCCCATCATGAGCGATGAGTGCCTCTTTTTGGTTTTACAAGTTCAAAGAGGGTAACAAACACTCGGTATAGATTGTCTGAAGACAAGTCCAAACTCATATGTTTTACGAACTTGAGAGAGGAGGGGTTCGTTCCCAAAAATGGGTCTCTCAATGTTTAATTTAACAAGTCCAATGAAAGAAAACTCGGCATCGTTCATGTTTAGAGAGTCTGAACGCTTACAGAAGAAGACTCCAAATGGGTCATTTTTTGAATGATTTAGTCCCTAAGGCCCCAAAAAGTGTAAAATCATACCTTAGAGAACTCTTCCAGTCATGATTGGTTGGAGTGTTCCTTTTTCGTAAACAGTCCATCCGAACCAAAAAAGAGATAACCTACCGTCGGAGAGATGACTCTTCAAATGCTTTAATGAGTGTGAAGAAGACAAGATTGCTCGACAATCTTTTCATATTTAGGGAGCCTAAAAAGAGTTTAAAGAGGACTCCCTGAGGTTTCTTTACACAATGTCAGTTTTTACGAGCCTCGAAAGAATCAGAAATGGACTCGACGATCTTTTCATGTTTAAGGAGCCTGAAAAGAGGTGAAAGAAGACTCCATGAAGTTTCTTTACACAATGTCAATTTTTTTACGAGCCTGGAAAGAATAAAAAATGGACTCGGACCTTTGATACTAGGTTTCAAGAGCGTGAACACAGTGTCGTAATAAATGCTCATCAACTTTTTCTGTTTTATGGAAGTACAAAAAAGTCAAACGAACTCCCAAAGCTTTACTGTTGTGGTTCTTCTATCCTGCAATTGACTCAAAAGCAAGTGTTAAAGGCACTCATGACTTAACATTAAGGGAGTGTGAATAATAAGTTTCGAATAAAGGGTGATTTTAAATCAAAACTATAGCATATCAGACCCAAAAGCACATATAAAAGTCATGTAAATAGTGAAAAATCAAATCATTTTACTATTTACCCATAGTGGAGAGAATTTGGAGCACTTTCCTAGTTATATCTTTAGTTGCTGATATCTTGAGTTTCCACCGTTGAATTTGAGCGCTGTTAGTTCCAGGTAAGAGTTAAAACCTACTCTTCCTTTTCATAGTCTCAATTTTTTATTTTGATGGGGTTTTGGGCTTGTATGGCAAGCCCTAAAACCATGGGAATGGGCACCGCGCTTATCCCTTGTGGGATACACAGTACCTCACTAGAACTACTCCTAAAACAAGGCTTACAAGAGGTGCCACTGCTTGTCTCCGACAGTGTACAGGAGGTGCCAGCCGTGGAGATTTAAAAATGATAGCATAAGAAAAAATAAGTCATTATTTTGAATTTAAATGATTAAGGATGATTCTAATATGTGCTATGATTGTTTTTGTTGATCAATCATGGTGATATGGAAACAAAGAAAACATGACAAATGATTTCTCTAAAAGGAATGTGGGTTGTATAGTCGCATTACGAGACTGTGGGCTGCTGAAATTCTTTCAGACCCCCAGCATGGTATCACATGAGCAGTTTCTATAACACATAATTCAAATGTGGAATCCAGAGTGGCAACACTTTGAGGTTGGGTCTCATATTCTAATAGTAGAGGTAGAGGACATCTACTTCTTGATTGGACTCTTGAGACGGGGTGCCCCCATCTCGCTGACAGGTTCCCGAGGAGGGGATATTACCGCACGAGAGTTGATAGATCGTCAGTGTGTCTCAGGGAAGAGGACATCAGGGAAGAAAATCCACATTAGGGTAGTGACAGATGGGGCTCTATGGACTGTCCTATTTACTATGTAGAGAGTGGTTGAGAGTTAGGGTGTGCACCAGGTGTCTAGGGCACACATGTTATATGCCATAGAGGCCATGGCTCCTACAATATTCAACTGGGTGGAAGCCCTGCTTTTGATATTCAAATATCAGTTGGCTAAGTGTTGGCAGGGAAAACTGAAGCAGTTTTTCTTTGGTTCCATTCCATCCTGATTCTTCTTTGAGCGGGTACCACAGATGAGACCTCAGGTGGTGTTCACAGAGCTGAGAGCATGGGACCCCCGTATGCTAAGGTGGGTCCAGATTATGGCTTGGACTGGAGCGGGCAGGGGGAAGGTAAAGTTTGGTGACCCTTTCTTTAGATGGCTCCAAGATCAGATCCTCATGGTGGAGGATTATGCTTATGCGGGTACGGACATCAGTGTAGACCCTGACCTACTGCTCCCACCTAGCGGACAGTGGGGTGACATCGGTAAGAAGCAAGAAACCCTAAAATGGATACAATGTTTTTATGTTTTTTGATGTTTTATATTTTTATGTTAAGTAACAAGACCTAGATATTTTCATGCAGATGCTGGAGCAACATGACTTGGGGGAGCTTCCCCATTGGATAAACAAGCTGGAGCCTGCTTTGTACCGCAGGGTGATGATATCACTGGGGAGTTAGAGGAAAACATGGAGAGGTTGATCTTGGATATCCCTGACGCTTCCATTGATGACCTCCCTATAAGGTATCAAAGACCTACAGCAGGAGTACCAGGTTGATTTAGTAGGCTTCTATGTAGAGTATCCCAGGTAGTGATGTGCTACCACGAGCATCACTAGACATTGTGTGTATGAGATATCTACTAAAAGCTGACAACTTCAAAATTTTGTATGGTGATTTTGCCTGAAATCCTATGTGCTTCAGATGAGGTCTCGTGACCTATTTTTTGTAAACATGTTCATATATATATATATATATATATATATATATATATATATATATATACAGACTTTTACCGTGTGTTTATATGTCTCAAATGGTGAATGTATTTTATATGAGTTTTATGTGTCTTTTAATTGTTTATTTACAATGGACCATGTTTGATTTTAAGTCATGAATGGGCAATATGCCAATCTAGGATGTAATTAGCTAATGAGTTGTTGATGTATATGTAACTTCAGAATGTATTCCTCTATGTATTGTACCCCGATGTTTATTCCGGGATGTTTCTATTATGTATTTGAGTCATGTGGTCATGCCCCAATGTTTTGATCGGGAAGATTAATAATGTAAACAAGTCATTTCAAGTCATTAGGTAAGTCCCCATAGTTTTGGGGCACTCGAGTTATTATACACTAATTAAGGTGTAGGCTCAGGTAAGTAATGTTAGGTCAAGCCTACGTGTGAAAATGTAATTCAAGTGAATGGAAGAATATAAATAGAGAGTGAGACTCTCTATTTATCACACACATCATTCACTCTCTTAAGTGAGGCGCACTTGTGGAGGAGGAAATAAACTGGGACTACAAGGCCATTGCTGTTGGGAGATCTCTTACTATTTTGGTGCTGATTTTATCTCTAAGGAAGTTGCATGGTTTTCTCCTTTATGGTTTCCCCGAGGAAAACTCTTTGTGTCTCTTGTCTCTTGTGATGTGCTTATGCTTTATTGCTGTACTTGTTATTCTCTTAGTGAAAAGATCCTAAAATCATAATGCTATCTTATTTGATGAAAAACTAACATGGTATCAGAGCTAACCTGAGAAGAAGACACTGTGCAGCTGCGGGAGCTAGGGCTTCCTTGTTTGTGGGTCTTCTTCCACATATTTTCAGCAAAAGTAAGGTGGAATTACTCTCCTCCTTAGGGCACATCTTTCTGTCAAAACAGAATCCAATTCTGAGGTTTTTTCAGTTTTGGACCTGTCATTAGGGTCGAAAATTAGGGCTTTCTATAGAAGAGGAATTTTTTAGTGAGCCTAGGCCTTGATTGATCTCCTCCCCAAATTCGAAGTTAGGAACAAATTTGAAGGCATTTGGGTGGACAAAACTCCAGAAAAGAAAAACCCTAGTTGCTCCTGAACCAGCCCTGCAGGATTTCAGCTCAAGTTTCAGATCCGACATCTTGAACCTGGTAAGATCTAAAATATTTTCTATTTTCATTTGAGGTTCTTATTTAAATATGTCTCATCATACCAAGCTTGATGAAAAGCTTGAGGGAGCTGAAAAATTTCGAGCCTAGAAGTATAGAATCTCCCTGGTCCTGGAAGAGAATGAATTAGACTCCTACATTCAGGAGGAGGTTCCAGTTCCAGAGGGAGATGAGGCAAAAGCATTACATAAGAAAAAGATGGTTATGGCAAAGAGAATCATTGCTGATTCTATTAAGGATCATCTCATCCCACAGGTGTCCTCTCTCAAGACACCTAAAGCTATGTTTGATGCCCTAACCAAATTGTTTGGAGGAAAGAACATCAATCGGAAGATGACCTTGAGGAACCAATTGAAGAATGTGAAGATTCATAATGTAGAAACTATCCAGTCCTACTTCACAAGGGTTTCTCAAATCAAAGAGCAACTAGAAGCAGTTGATGAAGAAGTGGAAAATGCAGAAATTGTGATGACTACTTTGAATGGCCTTCCTAGGTCATGGGATGCTTTCATTCAAGGTATCTGTGCAAGAAAGAAGCTAGTCAAATTCAGCAGACTTTGGGAATAATGTTCTCAAGAAGAAGCACGGATAGTAGCTCGAGAAGAGAAGATGGGAAGTGAAGGCCAAGCCCTCACAGCTCACTCCAAGAAAAGCAGAAGAAGACCTCATTACTCCAAAGGTAAGGATTTTCATCCTAGAAGAGATGTTTCAAAATTAAGATGTTATACATGTGATGAGATAGGGCACTTTGTAAAAGACTGTCCTAAGAACAAGGGCCACTCTCATAAGAAGAAGGGGAACAAAAGAAGACATCATGCTCATGCTGCAGAGGATGATGAACCATCCAAGAAGAGATCTAGATATGAAAGTGAAGATTCTTCAAGTGAGGATGAATATGTTTTGATATCATCTCTCACATGTAACATTACTCATGGTAGTGATGATTGGCTTATAGACAGTGGAGCTTTCAAACATATGACGGGATTCAAGGAATCTTTTGTAAGACTGTCAGAACATGAATCACCTCACAAGGTGAAACTAGGATATGACTACCAATATCCAATAAAAGGTAGCGGGGAATCTTCATACAAGTTAGACTTTGGTAAGTCTCTAACAATGAAAGAAGTATTGTTTGTTCCAGGACTCAAGAATAACCTTCTATCTATTTCAGCCTTGGATGCAAAAGGAATGCGGGTTGCATTCATAGATGGCCAAGTCATCATGTGGCCAAAAGGAAAGACAATTGATGATGCGGTAGTGATTGGAGAACAAGAAGGAGGCTTGTACAAATTGAAAGGGTCATCCAAAACAAGCCTTGATCCATGATTCAGTAGAACCAAACGAGCTTTGGCATAGAAGGCTTGCACATGTGCATTATAGAGCACTACCTATTGCAAGCAAGGCTGTTGAAGGTCTTCCAGAATTCCAAGCAAAGCATGATGGAGTTTGCAAAGGATGTGTGAAAGGGAAGAATACAAAGAAGACATTTCCTAGCAGCGAAAGAAAAGCCAAAGGCATTGTAGAAATCATCCACTCTGATGTATGCAGTCCGATGTCATCAAACTCACTAAGCGGGTATGCATACTATGTTTCTTTTATTGATGATTTTTCTAGAAAGACATGGATTTATTTTATGAAAAACAAAGATGAAGTATTTAGCAAGTTCAAGGAATTCAAAGCCTTGATCGAAAACCATACTAAAAAGAAGATCAAGACCATTCGATCAGATAATGGTGGAGAATTCACTTCGAATGAATTCAAAGAGCTATGCAAAGAAGCAGGGATTAAGAGGGAGCTGTCAACTCCTTATAATCCACAACAGAATGGGGTTGCAGAACGGAAGAACATAACTATCATGGAAGCTGCAAGAGCTATGCTTCATGATCAAGATCTACCTATGCATCTTTGGGCTGAAGGTGCTAGAACAGCAGTGTATGTACATAACCATACTCCACATAGAGTACTCGAGAACAAGACTCTTGAAGAAGCATTCTCCAGCAAGAAACCAGAAGTCAGCCATCTCAGAATATTCGGCTGTCCTGTGTACATCCACATTCCAAAAGAGAAGAGAACAAAACTTGATCATTTAGGAAAGAAGGGCATATTTGTGGGATACTCTGAAAGCTCGAAGGCTTACAGAATCTACTTTCCAGGATACAAGAAGATTGAAGTCAGCAGGGATGTAACATTTGATGAAGACATAGCTTACAACAAATCCAGAAAGAGACCTGCTGAAGAACCTGAAGAAGTAGAAGCAGAAGCACCCAGGATCTGTGATACAATCATGAATGAAGAAACTCAAGAAGAAGATCGAGAGTTCGAGGAACCACAAAGACCTTTAGATCCACCACTAGAGAAGAATCCTCATAAGAGGAAACCTACTTAAGTACGTGAACTTATCCAAGGTGCGGAAAGATATGGAGCTCCAGAAGAGAATCACAGAGAAAGAAAGAGGACAAGATCAAATTCCGGGTATGTAGCTTTACTATGTGATTTTATTGATAAAGAACCTTCCAGTTATGAAGAAGCGGCAGAACAAAAAGAATGGAGGGATGCTATGATCGAGGAATATCAATCGATCATGAAGAATGATGTTTGGGATGTTGTCCTAAGACCAAAAGGGAAGTCAGTTGTCACTTCCAAATGGATCTACAAGATAAATCATGCTACAGACGGTAGCATTGAAAAGTATAAGGCAAGATTTGTAGCTCGAGGATTCTCTCAGAAAGAGGGAGTAGACTATGAAGAGACCTTTGCACCTGTAGCCAGATACACTTCCATCAGATCAGTACTTGCTCTGGCTGCAGTGATGAAATGGAAGATACACCATATGGATGTCAAGACTGCTTTCTTGAATGGTGTAGTGGAAGAGGAAGTGTATGTAGAACAACCACTCGGTTTTTAGACACATGACAGAGAATCTCATGTATGTAGATTGAAGAAATCCCTGTATGGTTTAAAACAGGCACCCAGGACCTGGTACGGCAGAATTGACAGCTTTCTATCTAGTTTGGGCTTTACTAAGAGTAAAGCAGATTCCAACCTTTACTACAAGGTTGAAGATGGCAATCCAGTGATACTCCTTTTATATGTAGATGATCTATTTGTGACAGGTACATATGGGTTGATTGTTGATACGAAGAGAAAGCTTGCTGCTGAGTTCGAAATGAAGGACTTGGGGATGATGCATTACTTTCTAGGTATGGAGATGTGGCAGAGTACAGATGGAATATTCCTTGGACAAGGGAAGTATGCAGTAGAGATCCTGAAAAGGTTTGGGATGATGGACTGCAAGGCAATGGCCACACCTATGACATCGAACCTAAAGCCTTTGAGTGATGCTTCGTCAGAGTCGGTTGATGCTATGATGTATCGTCAGATGATTGGGTCATTGATGTACCTGACGAACACGAGACCAGACATTTTCTTTTCTATGAACACCTTGATCCAGTACTTGACAGATCCGAGAAGTGTTCACTTGATTGCTGCAAAGCATATTCTGAGGTACCTGAAGGGTACAATTGATTATGGGCTCAAGTACGATACGAATCAGAAGATTAACCTGGAGGGTTATGTTGATTCAGATTGGGCAGGCACTGGGCAGTGCCATCGACAGGAAGAGTACTTCAGGATGTTGCTTCAGTATGGGATCAGGTATGATCTCTTGGTTTAGTAGGAAGCAATCCTGTGTGGCACTGAGTATAGCTGAAGCAAAGTATGTCGCAGATTGTTCAGCTAGTTGTGAGGCAGTATGGATGTGGAAGCTACTGTCTGATATATTTGATCTCCAGTTGGATGCTACTTGTATATATTGTGACAACCAGAGTTGCGTGAAGTTGTCATAGAATCCAGTGTTCCATGACAAGTCGAAGCATATCGAGATCAAGTATCACTATATCAGGGATATGGTGCAGAGAGGAGTAGTGAAGCTCCTGAATGTTGTGGCGGAGGAACAGATAGATGATTTATTGAAGAAGCCATTAGCTAGGCTGAAGTTTGAGTACTTCAGAGAGAGACTTGGTGTTCTCCAGATTGAGGCTTCCTCCCATAGAAAGTGATGAGACCCACAACCATTCTGACATGGTGAAAGGATTGGTTCCTTCCATGGTCAGATGTAAGGGCTGAGCCATTCTGTCATGGTGAGAGGGTTGCTCCCTTCCATGTCAGATATGAGTGCTGGCCATTCTGTCGAGTAGGATAGATGTAAGGGCAATTGCCATTCTAGGAATGGAGGCACCTGGTCAGTTACTAGGAAGACTTAGTGTAAAAGCTGAGTATCCATTTTGATGTGATAGAGGGATGTGTTCCCACTTGATCAGATGTAAGGGCTGAACCATTCTGTTCATGGCTAAAGGATTTAGTTCCTTCCATGTCAGATGTGAGTGTTGGCCATTCCGACGAGCAAGTCGGATGTAAGGGCAACTGCCATTCTCGAGGAGAATGGAGGAGCTTGGTCAGTTACCAGGTAGCTCAGTCGAGGAGGACTGGGGGCCATTCTGATGTGATTGTAGTTTACTACAAGATCAGATGTGAGTGCACACCCTTCCATCACTATGATAGGATGTGTTCTTGTCTGGATGGATGTAAGTGCTGAGCCGGTCTTCGCATCATGTGTTGATTAGACGTAAGTGTTGTGCCAGTCTTCGCATCATGTGTTGATCAGAAGTAAGTGCAGTATCTATCTTGGCATCATGTGTTGATCAGATAGAGTTGATTGAGCCAGTATTCGCATCATGTGTTGATCAGATGTAAGTGCTGTGCCAGTCTTCGCATCATGTGTTGATCAGACGTAAGTGCAGTATCTATCTTGGCATCATGTGTTGATCAGATAGAGATGATTAAGCCAGTCTTCGCATCATGTGTTGATCAGATGTAAGTACTGGGCCTTTCTGACGAGTAGGTCAGATGTGAGTGCTGGGCGTGCCTTTCTGATGAGTAGGTCAGATGTAAGTGCTGGGAGAAGACCTACATGAGGATTAGGCCTACAACCAGCATGAAAAAGGGCTGGCTCTATAGAACTTCCTATGACGAGAAGAATCTTGAGATAGTACCAGGGATGATCCAGATCGAGTGATGATCAAGATCCAGCAATGATGATCCAACAATGATGATCCGAATTGTGTGATGATCCAAATCCAGTCCAGTGATGATGATCCAGATTGAGAGATGATCCAGATCCAGTGATGATGTTCTATGATGATCCAGATTGAGAGATGATCTAGATCCGATGATGATGACTTGAATATGATGATGAATTGAAGACGAAGATGACTTGAAGATGAGATGATCCAGCTGATACAGAGAAGAAGACCAGTGCTGAAAATTGTGTCGAAAGAATACCTTCCTAGTTAAGAGGGAGTGTTGGTGTATATGTAACTTCGGAATGTATTCCTCTATGTATTGTACCCCGATGTTTATTCTGGGATGTTTCTATTATGTATTTGAGTCATGTGGTCATGCCCCGATGTTCCGATCGGGAAGATTAATAATGTAAACAAGTCATGTCAAGTCATTAGGTAAGTCCCCATAGTTTTGGGGCACTCGAGTTATTATACACTAATTAAGGTGTAGGCTCGGGTAAGTAATGTTAGGTCGAGCCTACGTGTGAAAATGTAATTCAAGTGAACGGAAGAATATAAATAGAGAGTGAGACTCTCTATTTATCACACACATAATTCACTCTCTTAAGTGAGGCGCACTTGTGGAGGAGGAAATATATTGGGACTAGAAGGCCACTGTTGTTGGGAGATCTCTTACTGTTTTGGTGCTGATTTTATCTCTAAGGAAGTTGCGGGGTTTTCTCCTTTATGGTTTCCCCGAGGAAAACTCTTTGTGTCTCTTGTCTCTTGTGATGTGCTTATGCTTTATTTTTGTACTTGTTATTCTCTCAGTGAAAAGATCCTAAGATCATAATGCTAGCTTATTTGATGAAAAACTAACATGAGTCAGCAACTACATTATGTTCCCTAGGGATATGCCTATAAGTGATGGTTTCAAATGATGTTTCTAACAAGCATACCCTCCAAAATAGGTGGAGAAGCACATGATTTCTAATGGTATAAACATGGTTTAGATGAAAAACCATGAGTTTTGAGTCCATCAAGACTACCACATTATGAACATTGTGGGAGACAACTTCAGTAAGAAGACCTATGACTTCTCAATACTCTTCGATGTTATTGGTAGCGGGACCGATACAAACTGCTCCTGAACTGACAAAATCTTCAGTCAAGGAATAGAGGACCCAAGTAGCTGAGGCGAGATTCAAGGTATGGCAGTAAGCATCATCAACAAATCCATAGAAAGCCATCTGCTGTGCATGACCAAAACATGGTATAAATAGATGCGTACACTAAACTCAAAACCATATTGAAAATATGAAAAGCACACTAAGAGTCAAGCAATATACATATATACAAGATACTATCCAAGAAAGACCTAGGTATAGTACCTCTTTAGGTACAACCCATTGCGAGGCTTCCCTAAAGGGATTCCATCGTAGTCAATGAGCTCGTAGGCCCCTTTCTATAAAACTTTAGAAACAACAAAGGGACCATATCACATGGACTCGAACTTACCCTTCCCTAGTTTGTCATATCTCTGTTCGTAAGTTAGAACTAGGCCACCCTCGTTAAAGGAAGAAGGTTGGATGGATTTATCATACTACACCTTGATGCGTTAGTTATGTGCCTCATTAGCCAAGGCAGCATCTCTTTGAGTCTAGTCAAGGTTATTCAAGTACAAAAATCTTTCTTCCTCTGTGGAAGTGTCTGGGAGGAGTTCGACGGCAAGTTGTAAAGATGGAATTTGACATTGAATTGGTAAGACAGCTTTGATTCCATAGATAAGATGGAATGGCATGAAACCGGTGGATATTTTCAATGAAGTCCTATAAGCCCAAAGAGCTGAGAAAAGAATGTGGTGTCAGTTGGATTTATGATCTACAACCATTCGACGAAGCATAGTTCTCAAAACTTTGTTAATGGCCTCTACCTAACCATTAGCTTATGGATAATATGGCATAGAGTTTTCATGGAAAAAACCTAGCTTGACACTCAGTTCCTCCATCATTTCATTACGGAAATGTGATCTGTGATTAGTAATGATGGACTACGGGACTCCAAATCTAGCTATGATATGATTGAACAAGAAGAGAGCAGCAGTCTTACCATCTTCTACATATGTAGGCATGGCCTCAACCCACTTTATGAAATAGTCCACAGCTACAATGATGTAACCATGCCCCCTGGTTGAGGTACGCTTACAATGCATAAAGTAAATCCCCCACTTGGAAAATGGGCCAACGAAAATGACGGGGTGTAGCGGAGCGGGATGGGTGTGCTTTTTGGGATAAAAATGTTGACAAGGTGGGCATTTCTTAACAGCATCATGACAGTCTTTGAAGATGGAAGGCCAGAAATAGCCAACGAGAAGGATTTTCTAGGTTGTAGCCATCCCAGATAAATGACTGCCACATGCTCCAGAGTGGAAATCATTCAACACATGTTTAGCCTCCTCATGGGTGAGGCATCACCGAAGAATAGAATCAATCCCACATATGTACAAGGTATCATTCAAGATGAGGTAGTATTTCACGTGGTGACGGATACGATGACGATCCTCATGGGATAAATGTGGCTGAAATCATTATGTTTGGATATAAATAAGTGAATCTCCATACTGTGGATTGGCAGTGCTGATCAGGAATATAAATTCATCAGGAAATGAATCACTGGGCTCAGATTCTATTGCAGCACAAGGAAGATCACACATGAGCTCAACAAAGACCAAGGATTTCTTTGATGTGGCTTTGGCGAATTCCAGATCAAATTCCTGTAGTATGACTATCCATCGGGAGTACTTGCCCCCAAGTACCTGATGAGTCAGGATGTAATACAAAGGGTTCTAGTCTGCCAATATAGTGGTTGTGCGTAGAAAAATGTAGTGACAAAAATTTTGTACAGCAATGACCGTGGCCAATGCTAACTTCTCCACGCGTGAATATCGGGTTTCAGAATCCATAAGCTTCTTACTTGTGTAGTAAATCACGTGCTCCCGACTGTTGGGATTTTCCTATACTAAGACCATAAGGATGGTAGTAGTGAAGGAAACAATATACAAGAGAAAGTCCTTTGAATAATTCGGGGGGTGTATCACGGGTGAATGAGTTAGAGCATGTTTGAGATTATCAAAGGTGCGTTGGGCTTGGTCATCCCAAAAGAACGAAGTGTCCTTTTTAAGGAGACACATATAACCGTGCGTTTTCTCTATGAAATTGCACACAAAACGGCAGAGAAAGTTTGCCTTCCCTTGTAAACTTTGGAGTTCAAGAAGATTAGTTGGGTCTAGTAGAGCCAAAATGGCAGCAATTTTCAAAGGCTCTATCCAGATGCCATCTTTGGAGACCACGAAACCTAGCAGACGTCCCGTCTCAATGCAAAAAGCACATTTATGTCGATTAAGCCGTATATTATAATGACAGCATCTCAACAATATGTCTCTAAGATGACCAGGGTGGTCCTCCCGTAACTGTGAATGAGCAGGGAGATCATCAAGGTATGGTTCAACAATATGTTTAATATCGTGAAATGCTTAGGACATCGCACGCTGGAATGTGGCTCCAACATTTTTCAAGCCAAAAGTTAACTTCTTATATGCAAAGGTTCCCCATGGGCAAATGAATGTTGTCTTGTGCTGATTGGTGGGTAATATCTCAATTTGATTATAGCCAGAGAAGCCATCCATAAATGAGAAGATGACACTTCCAGCACAGTTGTTGATAATCTGATCGATGTACGGAGTAGGAAAGTTGTCCTTGGGACAAGATTTATTCAAATCCCTAAACTTGATACAGACTCTAATGGTGCCCTGCTTTTTATTGACAGGGACAATGTTCGATACCCATTTCGACAAGGGTACTGGATAAATAAAACCAGCTTTGAGAAGTTTCTCAATTTCAACTTTAATCACTGCAGCCTTCCGTTGATGGACTTGCATTAGTTTTTTCCTAATAGGATTGGCCAAGGGATAGGTTTTAATCTCATGGACCACAATGGATGGGTCAATCCCTGGCATCTCTTCATAAGACCAGGCAAAAATATCATGGAATTATTTGAAAATTTCCCTATATGCTTCAGATTCATCTGTCGAGCAGTTCTGCCCAACATGAACATGCTCGATCATACCAGGCTTGGCTGATATGTCAATCGGATTTGTTTGAGTAATGTTGCAAAGGTTTCCTTCATAATCTATGTCTTGCAACAATATGGGACTTTGGGTTACATTGACAATATCAGTAGGAAACAGAGATGCATAATCATGGTTAATTGAACTGGTGTTGGGGAGGAACATGGATCTATGATGGTGATCCTCCCAAATGGACTCATTTATACTCATTATCTCCATAATGGACTTGTTGGAAGGAAAATTCTCAGAGAGATAATTTAGAACATGAAGAGATGGTTCTAACCAATAAGGTAAATGGTAAGGATCCGAAGCCACTAGATGAAGGTCATCAGTGTGATCATCAGAAAGGGTTTGAATGGTGTCATACATTGCTTCATGTGAACTTGATGAGGTGGACTCAACAACATGTTTTACCTTAGGCTCACAATCAAATGAGGCAATCATATGGACTGTCATGGAATCTGTATTAGGAGGATTGGATGGAAAAATCTCCACGAGGGATGAATCCTTCAACATGCCTACCCCAATCGACATGGGGATATTATTAGCCATAGAGGTAGTAAGATCTGGCATACAGAAATCGAGCTGGTTAATAGTAAAAATTCTCCCTTAATATGAAAATTAGACTGTTTGGAATTCTGTTGAAGCGACAATAGTCATGGCATAAAACCAATTTCTTCCTAGAATGAGGTTGTAATCTAACGGGGCATCGACCACTTCTAATTGAATGGAAATAGTTTTCCCCCAAGCTCGACTGAAAGGGATGATATGAGACCATGGGGCTGGAAACCTCATCCATCAAAGGCCTTCAGAGTCGTAGGTGATGTTACGAGCTCGGGAGAGTCAAGAGCTTTCCAATAAGATAGAAACAACACTGAGGTCGAAGCTCCTTCATCTAGTACCATTCTAAAAACCTTCTTTCCCACTACTTTTGTAATGATATGAAAAGCAAGTTTATGAGGCATCCTAGACTTATAGTTCTCAATATTGAAGTGAATCAAATTAGTATTATCTGGGTCTAAAGCTCCTAATGCCGTTAACAAGTTTTTGCGCTATGTAGGATAAATTTGGAGTACTTCTAAGGTAGACATTGCACAAGGTGCCTGCGCGATATCTTCATCTACATTATAAAATTGAGCAGCTCAGGCATTAGGATTGAATATAGCCTTCCGAAGAGTACTCTTGGGTGGACACAAAATCATGTCGAGAGTAGGCTTCTCGATGGATAGGGGGATAGTAGATGAGGATTTAGGAGAACTAGTAGAGGGAGCTTTCCCTGAAGAAGAATGATCTTCTTTCTTGTCTACAGGTTTGTCATAATTCTGACTTCTAGTTTGCAGATTAATGGTATCCGAAGACATCATACAAATTTCCTCTGACAAACTAGAGTTACCCTGATTAGACATGTGGTATATCAGTTGTTTTTGAGAGGGAAAATGATCCATGAGTACTGCAGGTGCAGGATTTGATTTCAAAAATTGGGAGATTTCATCTCGACGGGGACACTCTTTTGTGAAATGGTCACCTCTGCATAACAGGCATGGATATTTTGCTTTTATCTTCCCTTTATTGTTATGATTGTTGGTTGGTCTTTGATTCTCCTGTTGGTTTCCAGGTTTTTTATTCTTACTTTTACCATTATTTTTATTATTGCTTGAGGTTTGAGTACTTTGAATAGAATTGAACTTGGCAGAAACCTTAGGAGTTGAAGGAGTAGGGGTGGTAGTATAGGGTTGTTTGGCAAGTTTTGATGCTGACAGGGACTGGATTGAACCAACAATCCCATCAACAAGTACTTCTGCTGGTGGCTTGACGGGATCAGTGCTTAGGCGAGGAGCTTGAGGAATCAAGTCATAGAGAGTTCCAGACTGGGAATAGACCAAGTATAGATAATGAGCTTGACTGATAGCCTGCTCTTCAGTATTGACACCACCCATAGCCACATCTCAGGCAATTGGAAGCAACACAGATTTGGTAAACCAATCAGCTAATAACTGATCCAAAATAGGGGCCTTAATAAGCCTTCTCTACCTTCTCCACTCATGGATATGATTGGATATGTGGGTGTAGGTGTTCTGTCGTAGAGAGGTTAAGAGATCAGTACCCATTTCATAAGGGATAGGGAGATGAAAGTGTGTAAGAAACACAATTGCTAAGGACCCAAAATCCACAAACGAATGTTTTTGAAGTTTAATGTACCACTTCGCGGCTGTACCAGTCAAAGTTCACTGAAAGAGTTGTAACCGAACTGAATCATCCATGAGGGAGTTTGAAGAACACCACAGATGGAATGTCATAACATGGTTTTTTGGATCATCTCCCTGCTTGCCATTGAACTTTGGGATGTCTGATGGTAACTTTATAGGAATGGGAGGCCACGAGGGATTGTGTCGAATGGGGTCATTAATCAACTTGGACAAGTCAGGAAAGTCCAAAGTTGCTAGGGTAGGTAACTGTTGATTAGGTTGCACATACTGGTAATATTGATATGGCATATAATTACCAGTATGACTGTAAGTGGACTGATAGACGGGTTGTTGTGACGAAGAACGAACATAAAATCCACCAGCAGGGGGTTGATTTCCGGGATCAGGACCGTTAGGACCACTAGGGACTCCGGGAGGAGGACCACTAGGACCTATGGGACCACCAGGACCATTGGGACCACTAGGACCATCAGGACCACCAGACCCTCCAGGGCCACTAGGAGGTAAACCTCCAGAGCCTCCGGAACCACTAGGAGGAGGGCCACCAGACCCTCCAAGGCCATTAGGGGGAAAGCCATCAGGCCCCCATGACCCTTAAGACCATTAAGACCATAAGGAGGAAAGCCACCAGGCCCTCCAGGACCATTAGGCCCCCTATGGGGAGGACCACCTTTAGATGGTCCCTCGGCACCTCCCGCAGTATGAATGGGTATCCCCCCCATAGTTGGCATGTAAGATCAGTTAGGCTACCCCCATGCCGTGAAAGTATCACTAGGGTATGGAATTCCAACATAAGGTGTTCTTGTAGGATTGGATGGAAAATTAATATTTCCCACAAGTATTTGATAACCATAACCTCTAGAAAATTGAATGGTTACAGGTTATGCCCCTAAGGGCTGACCTGAACTAAATGGGGGATTATCCATATTAGTATGGGTGGGAAGGACATAAACTGTAGATTGTTCTATATCAAAGGTCTGTCCTTGATTAGGTACAATTTTGGTGCCGGATAACGAAATTCATGCTGGGGGTTGCCCCCCAGCACTTGAAGGTAATGAAAAAATGAGAATTGAAGGTTGGGCCCCAGGTGCAGAAGACTTGGGAGGATTAGGAACAGACATAACATAGGAGGTGGTGGGGTTGGTATTTTGACTCAAGTTGTGTGGTGTTACCGTGTGATCTATAATCAGTTCAATGGGTCTCATAGAATCGGCTAGTGAACAGTATCCCATAGGAACAACTGTGGAACGTGATGGTGGTGTGCCCAATATGTCATCTATTTTTCTTTCAATATCCTGAGCACAAAGAATGGATTCCTGGTATTGTCTATGTTCTTCTTCATCTGGAGAAATCTCTTCAGAAAAGTTTAAATGGGTTCCAAATGAAGAAATGGCCTGTCCTATAGAGGTATCCCAAAATGGAGCATTGGGACCATAATACAGACGGGTAGTATCGTCAACATGACCTTCTATGGGAGAATGGAATGAGGTGTTTTCCTAAGAAGGTTGTTGGACCAAGGGAGGTGAGTGTGAAGAATATTGTCATCCATTTTCTGCAACCACATTATCTCCCACTTGGGAGGTGGTAGCAGCTCCTTGGTCGATAGATTCCATTGGATTTTCTCCTGAACCAGGAATAAAATCGGGTGGCAAGCCCAGTACTCTTTTGGACTATCTTAACTCAGCTAGTTTGTATAGTTAATATCTAACCTAGGGTCTGAAAAACTAGAAAACACACCAAAAAATTTCCCTACACAAGCTATAGGTCAAACAAGCACACTTAAAATGACAGGAGGAGTTCAAATAGTCAGGTCTCTCACCAGGATTGTCAATAAGGTGCCACTTGCGATATACCTCTAGGGTACATGCGTAGTAATATACCCGAATGTTATTTTCAGTGTATGGATCCAAGCAAGATGGCCAAAAAGCTTTTCTCAGATGGATAAGGTATCCTAGTGGGGTCTCTTGATATACTCAAGGTACGTGGGAGATCGAATCGGTAGTAGTGTTGTCTAATGGATAACCGTACACAAGGGGCCTTCCGATATACAATAGAGTACATGAAGTAACTTTCTATATACCTCAAGGGTACGTGAAAGGCCGTTCGATATACCAACGGTATGTGGAAGAACTGCGTGAGTCCTGGGATGTAATGTGGACAAATATGACAGCTCCTATGCTTAATGATGCCTGAACACGTCTCTAGCCTATCACTCAAATTTCTATGTAAATTTTAACCTAGAACTACTGTTAATTTTAAACTAGACGGTTAGGTGAATGTATGGTGTTTTTGACAGAAAAAGTAAAACCATGCAATATGCGAATGCAAATATTTCACTTTACCATTCAGCATGCCTACCTACAGGAGGGAAAGAGAGTATTTTCTTTTGTTTCAAAACCAAAAATATTTCCAAACAACAATCTTGAACACAAAATCAAAGACAAACAACACTTTCCAAACTGATTTCTCTTTTCTGAAAGCAATAAGAAGAGGAGGAATCTCTTTTCCTAAAAGAAAAACAAAAAACACTCTACATGCATATGCACTCTATTTTTCAAATTTTCTTAAAACATAAATAGATTTAACTTAAAAATGCCATATTTTTTATTTTGATGAGATAGTACTAAATGCATAAGAGATAGAAGAACATAAAGAGCTTGAAAGCTTGTAAGGCCAATTAAATATCCAATGTCTAATGCTCAATGATGATAACCTAATCTCAGTGAAAATTTTTCTTTTTTAAAGGAAGAAAAAGAAGTTCTCTATGAAAACAAAAAATGAAACTAAGTTGCTAATCAAATGTTTTTGTTTCAGTCTATGTAACATAAATGAAAAGAGATCTTACTAACACCCTAAGCTTTTTTAAAAAAAAAAGTCCTTTCACAATCACAACCAACAAGCACATAAGTAAATGAACAATCAATAAGCCTAACCTAGCTTTTGAATTTTCCAATCAAGCCAATCTTTAACCATAAAATTTCAAACCACAAGCATCAGATTCTAATACACAAGCTTGATAGTGCAGGGCTGAAAGCAAATCAACTCAAAGTTTTTTCAAAGAATGAGGAAAAAGAGGTATTGGAATGATGCCTACCTGGCACCGCGTTGTAGGGGTCTTGACAGAGCGGTTATGGACCAGCACTGCTTCTCGCCAAGAGGACTCAGGCAGTGGCACTGCTTCTCGCCAACTGCATTAGCGCGGTTCCCTGTATAAATCCAAAACACAAAGGAGAACAATAGATCAAGTCAGAAAAATACCAAATCAAGGTAAAAACTGATATATTGAGAATAAAAGAGAGCATAAAAGGTCCAAATAATTCATATCTAGAGAGATATGGAAGTTTCAAACCAAAATCCACTGAGTCAGATAGCAGATCTGACTGAAGAGAGTTGGAGAAGGAGCCTAGATTAGGACAAGAGTTTAAGAACTGAGGAAGATCAGATCAACTAATACATATATCTATCCCCTAGCAGATTTTCTAGATTTGTAAGAAAAAATATTTCACCTTCTGTGGACAAAAGATCCTTTGGTCTGAATGGTTCAAATCCAGAACAAATGAGTGAACGACAAAGGATGAAGACCCTCCGTGGATGTCATAGACACCTGGAATGCTACTTTGATAGTGAACCTGTGTACCTACAATCAGATCAAACACGCAAACACATCAAAGCTACCCGAACATAATCTATTTATCCATGTCAGTGACTAAGGAATCCAACAACATTTACATGCGAAATCAAAACAACAGTAATGTGGGACGAAAATAAGCTTTGCATTAAGATGAATGGAGAAGTTTACAACAAAAGCTTTAGTGTCAACATGCATCTCCATGAAACCAACACTTTCATCCCCATAAGCTCCAACTTTGCTCTCTATGCTTCCAAATGGCTTGGGTCAAGTGGTCAATCCAACAGCATAATAATACCTCTAAAGTTCTCTCTCTCAACCATCGATATGAGCTTGTATTGATAAGGCTCAATGAATAGGAATGGTTGAGAGATTTGTGGGTGAGGTGGCCTCTAAGATCCTATGATGGGGGATCTCAAGCTCAACTGACCCACTATGATAGGGATAAGGGAGGACACGAGGCTCATGATCTAGAAGCCTCGAGAAACTTCTATTATTCCCATTTTACCTAGGGTACTACTTTTCTCCTCTTATGACATAGTAGTTTAGGTTAGAACCGCTTATGGGCCAAAGTCCATAGGCAGTATAACCGCTTATGGAAAACAAGATACAGGCAGTGCGAGCAAGGTACTACTCATGGTTAACGGGGAAAGCGCGGTGCTGAGTATTTTTATGTAAGATTGACAAACAACATGGGTGTCCACTCTAGATGCTGGGATTAAGGGAAAATATGTAAGTCAAGGGTCTTATCACATGGTGGTGACAGGATTTGGGTATAACAAGTGGTTGGTGTTGAACAATTTACAACAATTTTAACATATTCAACTGCTTTACACAAAACTTTGAGTAGATCAGTAACTGTACCTGAAATCTCTTCTTGTTTCTCCTCTATAGTTTTGAAGCTTATCTGCGCAAATTTAACTATTGAATTAGTCACCATTTGAATGTCTTCACTATCCAAGATGATGGTATTTGCGTTTCTATCATCCTTCATCTTCTTCTTCTTTCTTTGGGACTTTAACTCTTCCATATGAGGGTCTTCCCCTTCCTTGTGTATTTCTGGGTTGGTCGGGTTGATTTGGAATGACTCTATGTTTAGTCTAAATCCTCCAGTGGGTTTTCTTCTTCATTCCCCTCATCTGTCAGTGGTGGGTTCTCTTTATTGCAGTTGTTATTCCTCTTTCCATAGTTGATCCTCTAGACTTGGAACATGCCATTCCTGCAGCCAGTCATAAAAAAAATTTTCAACCTCTTCCTCTGTCATTATGAATTTCGTCGGCAAACTTTGACGTTGTTGGTCCTATCATGGTTACATTTTGACATGGTGTGCACCAATTTCAAATCAAACAACTTGATGAAATCACCGAAGATTGTTGTCCTCTAACCTGCACATTTTATTTACCTAGTGACTTATAGCTTCACCATGCATAAAGAATTCAATGTTATCTTCTATTTGCCATTCCTTTCTGTCCTTGTCGAGCAAAAGGTTCAGGTATTTCACTGCTCTATAGTTCACCGACATATCTACCCCTTGGTATTTTGGTGGGTCAGACCATTCTATAAATGAAATTAAAATTAACATCCAAGAGTAATGAAATTCCCTACCTGCTTCCTGTGTGTCAATGGCATATTGTAGTAGCTCATTCAGTAAGAACTGACACCAATTGATTTGAACTACCTCCACACAGAGTTCAACAAGCACAATTTCTCCCATAGTACATTGGTCTGGACGCATCTTGCATAGTAAATTTTAGGCCCACACCTTTGCAACAAAGAAGATAATATAATCATTAATGGAGTCAATCTAAAATACTCTTTTATCTCTTACTACATCATACTTCTTCTTCATCTGTGCATATATTTTTGCTTCTTGATCCTTCTTGAGAAGTGGCGTTGGGTCCATCCTTGCGAATGGTAGGCCTCTGATGATTGTAATAAGTTCAAAATCTATAGGTATAGGATTTCCAAGAAATAGGAACCCATTATGAAAGAATACCAATAACTTCTTAACACAGGTGTTTATTGGTATGCTTCAGCCAAAATGTGGCATATATAACAATGATAATATTCCAGACTGTTCCAATCCTCTAGCCCATTCCTTTGCAACAAATCGCTTGGGCGTCTCGGGTTTGTCCTATACAGTATCCATGTATTTTTTGCGGTTCAGGTCTTTGTACTTCTTTGTATTGTGATCAACAAAAGGTATCTTCCTCAAGTTTGAAATAATATCCATCAACACCTTCACTCCTTTTGAGACCAATGGCGTTGTTAGCAGGGCTCCTGTTTGCTTTAGGATTTTAACTTTTGGCGCATCAGTGTGTCTACGAATAATATAAGGTGGCATCAAGTCTCAGAATATTCCTCCTCCGGTGAGGATGGCACTAGGATCATTGATGTTTTTCCCTTCCTCTTTTGATTATCAGTATGCTTGCCCCATGTGGTTTTACACGAACTTGGTCTTTCTTTTCCAGATAGTCTAAAGGGGTTCAGATTCACTACTGGAGTGGCATGTGCAGTAGTTGGTGCTGCATGAGGTGGGACATAACCACCTATATCTTCCATGACTATAGTGGGTGATGTCGGCTCAAAATAAACTATACATGTGCTGGAAATGGAAATGACCATGCTACAAACAACTCGCTTTGGCTTTGAAGGTTGCAGGAACAATAACTCTTCTCTCTTGTAAAGATAATGGAAGGAGTCTTGGCCATGAAGTTTGATAGAATACACAATTTTTTTGATTCTTTCTTCACATGAACAAACAATTAATCAGAAAGGAATATGTTTTTTCAAGCATATGCGCATACTGCTAACTCATTATCGAGACTCCTATGGTATGCTGCCAATTATCTGTCACTTTAAATGGTAGTTATTTCCACAAATCCAGATGTGACCAAAAATAACACAGTCATATTTTCTTAGATTTGTGAAATTAATGACATCTAACTTGTCATGTCATAGTTTTTGTTGTTTTTATGCTACCGAGTCACAGTTATAAGAATAAGGTTTCGATTGAATCCCATTGACGATTCCTCTAAACTCTTTCCCATCTAATATTTCTATCGTCACTGCTCCTCCATCAGTGATTTCCTTAACGGCATATGGTCCTAACAATTGTGTTTTTATATTTCCTGGATGCTTGAAGAATTTACTATAATACTTGAGAACAAGACCTCCAACTTCAAAATGCTTGTTCTTAACACATCTATCATGACATACCTTTTTCCTTTGATTTTCTACATTCTGGTGAAATCCAACAACAAAATGTTCTTCCTCCAAGTGTATTAGTTGAAGTAATCTACTTCCACAGCATCAACATCTGTCATTTTAGTGATCGAAACAACTCTTAATCTTGGTACAATGTATTGCATTGGCATGACAATTTCTTGTCCATACACCAACCTAAATGGAGTATGACCTGTCAACTTCTTACATGTTGTGCGATATGCCCATATTACTGTAGAAATTTTTTGATCCCAGTCATCTCTTCATGGATTGCATACCTTTTCTAGTGTATTTTCCATAATCTTGTTAAATGCTTCGACGTCTCCATTTGCTTGAGGATGATATGGAGTTGTTATTCTATGTGGTATCTAGAGTTTGTCAGTCAGTCCTTCAATCAATTGATTAACAAAATGCATACCTTGATCATTGATCAAAATATTTGGGCATCTGAACCTTATCAGAACATTTTCAAATAAGAACTTCGCATCCATCACTGTAGTACAATCCTTTACTGGCACAATTTCGACCCATCTGGCTAGGTAATTAGTCACAGTGATAATATACCTTTCTCCCGTGCACTTTCCTGCTAAACTGATAGGTCCTACAATGTCAACAACCCATTTTATCGAATTCCTGTAATGTTATCTATGGTACCAATGGAATTTCATCCCTTCGTGACAACTTCCCAGTTCTTTGAAAAATATCACATTTGCAATAATAATATCAAGCGTCTACATGCATGGTGGGACACCATAATCCTGCTTGCAAAATTTTGTGCACTGTAGCTTTTCCTGCATAGTGGCCTCCTACAACACCAGCATGTGCTTCACTTAATATCATCGACTGCTCATGCTCTAAAACACAATGCTGAAGTATCTCATCAGGAACCATTTTATATAAGTGTCCAACAATCAACTGGAAATCTATATCTCATACCACCAATTGTTTTTTCCACACAATGGTAAATTAAGTTGGCACATAACTTGTACTCATAAAATGTATGATATTTTTATATTGGTCATCAAACATGGTTATCGTAAACAATTGCGCATCAGGAAGATTATCTTTCATACTAGTAGGTTATTCTCCATTTTCAATCCTTGAAATATGGCCTGGTCCTAAATTCAACCGACCGGGTTTAGAAATTATCTCAAAATTAAATTCTTGGAAGAGGAGAAGCCACCGACAGATCTCCCCCCCCCCCAACACTAGATTATTGACCAAATATTTCAATGCAGAATTGTTAGTGTAGATCTTGAAATGTCCACCTAGTAAATAATGTCTAAATTTATGCAACCCATATACCATCGCTAGTCCTTCTCTCTCAGTTGTGGTATAATTTTTCTCTATCGTTGATAGCTTCCTGCTAGCAAAGGCGATGGGGTGATTAATCGATCCTTCAACTGACTGTGTCAGTACCACTCTAAGTGCAATAAACGATGATTAGACATGAACATGGAACTCTTTTTCCCAATCTGGAAAGACAAGTATTGGCACAATAGCCATCTTGTTCTTCAACTTGTCTAGACTCTATTGACATTCCTCTATCCACTAAAACTTAGTGTCTTTTTTTCAGCAGTTTCTGCATTGGGGAAGTCACCTCTGCATATCCCTTGATAAAATTTTAATAGTATCCAGTATGTCCTAATATTTCTCTTAACTACTTAATTTTGGTAGGTGGTTGTAAGTCGAGGATGATCACAACCTTGTCTAGATCAACCAAAATTCCATCGCGACATACCACATGGCGTAACACAGCTCCAAAAGGCGCACAAAAGTGACATTTTTTCAAATTTAGGGAAATTTGATACCAGCGATAGCTTTTCAGCTTCATTCTGAGGATTCTATACGGTCTTTTAAAAGACCAAACACTGTCTAGTCATTAAATTAGACATCAAGAAATTTATGTATAAAATATTAAAATGCAACAACTAGGATTATGGAATACATTAATGAAGGAATACATTTCTTATCCTTCGACATTCTCCAAGACTTCATCTATGAATGGAGTCAGAAATGGATCATGCAAACATGCATCATTTAACTTTCTCAGATTGACACAAATTCTTACTTCACTTGAGGTTTTATTATTTTGCACTACAATTGGATTGATCCATTCTAATTCTTCGATAGGTTCTATCATGCCTGCCTCTAGCATTCAATCCACAACTTTAAATTTGTCTTTGTAGCACATATTTAATCTGTACGTCTGCTGTTTAACTGGATTTGCGTCAGGCCTCAAAGGTATCTTCATTTAACCAAGTTTATCAACTATTCCTTTCTTCTCAGAAAATTTAGTAGGGAACAAATCCTGAAATTCATGTAGTAAATCAGTGATTTTCCCCACAGTCTCATCATCCCAGTAATCTCCAATATTGGCAAACTTTTGGTTTTCAGATTAGCCAATATTTACTTTCTTGATCTTAAGTGGACTTAGGAATTGGTCACTAGAAATACCAACTCCTTCCACTATGTGCATAACTTCTGACTCAGGTATGTTTATCTCAAGCGGATCATAATCATCCAGTTCTCCTATAATATTGTAATATTCCATCCAATGGTGGACTATCATGTTGCACTGATGGAAGTTCATGGCTACGACTGATATTTTTTCAAATATATTTTCCTTAATTACTTGTAGCGCAACATCAATTGTCAGATGTTCACTTGTAAATTCAAATGTATGGGTGAAGCTCGTGGCTAAATCTTCCCATTCGATAGTTCCTCTTCACAGCTCTAGTGATGTATACCAATTCCTTGGTACCATTTCCAATGTGTGGTTGAATGGATGAATCCACTCTTGTTGCAGATATTGATATTCTTTCCATGTCATGTGACAATGTTGAATATGCTCCATAGGATTTTTCAGTCCTATATACTTCTGATCAGGATAACTGATCTCTTCCCAAAATCTAATCTCTAGTAATATTTTACACTATTTCCATTCAATTATAGATTGTTTATGTGTGCCCCTCCATCTAACGAGCGTAACTTTCAACACAAATTCCAAGGCGCACAATTGTTGTGATTCGGTAATTTTTTCTTGAAACTCCCCCATAAAAGATGCAAGGTTAGGTAATCCTTCATATGTAGGAAGCTTGCTTTCCTCAGTTCCTAGCCATCAGATAGATTTTGTGATTCTTTCACATATTCTCATGGAGACTTCATGCAACTTGTTCTGCCAATTTTCCAGTGCATCACCTGAATCGGATGTGAAAGAGCTTACACTATGCCAACTAAGCTTTCCATTAGCTGTTGGATTTATATAATCTTCTCTTGAAGACATGATATTATACAAATGATCCAAGTAATTGCTTTGGCCTTCACTATTTACTGGCTCGACAAATGTATTCCCTTCAAATGGGTCAATTGGGATGACCACCCTTAGTTTAGAATATTCAAATGACAAGATTCTTTTCTTAACGTTAATACTGGTTTGATTTTCTATTTCCCAATTGATTCCCATAAGCGAAGTGTATGTATTTGTGTCATTGACAATGTTGATTGCTTCGAAGTCTACATATGTCCTTAAGACTTTGACTTCTACAAGCGCTCGAGTTAGTCTACCAATTAGTATAATGTTATAGCTGATTTTACCACACCTGGTTGATCACATATTTATGGCCTTCCATGCCCTTTACAGACTCCTTGGACCCCCTTTTCCCTTATTATACTTTTATGTCCCAAGAAAGTCCCCAAAAAACACCTGTTTATTCCTATACATGACTTTTAAAGATATACTCGTGTGTATAGACAACTTTTGAGCAAAAACCTACGCACATCAGGAAATGTGTATAAAGCCAATTGTTTTTGGAGTTTTCATTAGAGTCCCAAATAACTTGACTCTTGGCCTTCCATATGCATTGAGAACGACCGAACTCAACCATCCATTGCCTATTTTGAGTGCTATATATTGAGCCTCTTGGATACATTGAAGGAGGAGATATTGGAGAGCAAGGAAACTATAGTCCATTGTTGCCTCACTTGTTATGCTTGAGTCTGCATCCCTTTGTTTGCTTGGAGCACACAGTGCTAATATTCCCAAGATTTCCTTTGCTTTGTAAGATTTCCATTGAGATATGGAGGATTGAAGTGGTGGAGCCCTAGGTGGAGGACTCGGTTTCTCAGGTTTGAAGAAGCGCCTTATACGTGGTTATTTTGCAAACAGCTACGTACATACGAGGGAATCGAAGTATTTTTTGTGTATGTCGAGCCCTATATGTAGAAATCACCTAATTTTCTGTGTGGGCTGAAATCACCTTTTTTGGGGATGGCATAAAAATAAAAATTGACCATGAAAAATCAAAATAAAATCACTAAAATGAACAAGAATGGCATGATGATTTACCTAATCCAAACGGTTTGTGATTTCATGGATTGTGGCTCCAGGAATCAGCTTCTCAATGTTTTGGTTCAAAAACACTATGTGGGGTGAAATTCCAAATGGTATGGAAAAATTATATTTTTTACTATTTTATGGATTTTTTTTGAAATTTTTACCCACTTTTCTATAGTTTGGACCGTTATTGACATTTTTGGACCGTTTGGCCTAATTTTGTTGTGTAGGGACCTGATTTGAGTGAATTTTGACCGAGACTTTGACTTGTTCATGCCTATCATAGGTATAATGTCAAACTGGCATATAAGATAGGACTTCACATCCACTTGCATTGATGCATTGCCTTATGACCATTCCATCTTGACCTGAGGTACAAACCCACTTCGTGATGTCGCGGAACCTTCATACTACTATTTATAATTGACATTATGTAAGTGGTAGAGCTTTCCTTTACATGGGATCCCTATTTAGATCCCTTTTTCATTTGGTTCCCATGCCATGATTTATCATTTAGGTTTGGGGAGTCCTTTATAGTCTTGCCATGTCCTTGAGAAAGAGCTTCATACTCCTCTTGAAATTTATGCTAGCCATTCCCCACAGGGACTCCCTTGCATATCAAGTTGTGATTTAATTTCATGAGTTTTGCTTGCCTTATTAATATTTATGCCAGCTCGCCAATTCCGAGTTATAAGCCATGTATCCCAAGCTTGTCTCAATCCTATCCAAGCAGAGCCTTTTACATATCCTTTGCAGCTTGATCACCCTTTACCTAGAGGAGACCTTCCCTCGAGTGTCCTTATCCTACATATGATTCATTGCATTGAGCATAGGTATGTTCCACTGCTTGGAGCTATTTTTCTTTCCCGTGACACTCATCTCCTACTATATGTACACTATAAAGCACTTTTATTCTTTCTCAAGCTTTTCAACATCTGAAAAAGTCCAAAAAAATTTAAAAAACATAAAAAATCCAGACTGTTGGTTGTGGAGCCTAATCTTCTAGATTCAGAGATGTTATTCAGTTGTGTTCATGCCCTAGGTTTACTGTACAGTTGTTCCCCAACTTTGGGGTTCGAGATCATTGGGATGTTTGTTGGCCAATAGTTTTGTGGACCCGTGGTATTGGGTTAACCGTAGTATTTTCCCATGGTATTTCCCCTATAAAATAAAATCATTGTAATATGGTTGTGGATGGTATTGTATTATTATGTTGTAAAGAATCTCTGTGATTGTGTGAGAGATACTGTGAGAGTGTGAAGAGGAAGTGCATTAGAGTTGCTGCAGGTTGTATCCCTTCATCTTTCTAGATGCTAATAAAAGGACTGGAAATTTCTATATGGACGTAGCCCATCTCTTGTGTGAACCATGTTATATCTGTCTCTCTGTAATGTGTTAAATGTGTTTTTTTGTATCTTGTTTAATGATTTAATTGTATATATGTTATTTCTTTATGGTCCTATTTCTAACATGGATGATAAGAGATATTATCTTTGGTAGCTGTCAAGTCGTGTCACCTTCGAACAGATCACTATATATCATATCCATTGGTTGGGTTGTTAGTTTAACTTTAGGAGTTGTACTCGTTAATCTGAGTTTTTCTACACCAACTGGTTATGCTTCCAGTCCCCATGGAGCCTCTGTTGATGCCTCCTGTGTCACAAAGATGTCCCAGTTTGCATATCAAGTCTATGATTCCTACCTTCACTCACCACTTTCCTTATGCTCTTGTTCGAAGGAATTTGGAGCCTGAGTCAGCCATTCCTCAGTTATATTGGCTTTGCATGTTGGCCATTCCTGGTACAGTTACTGGTTCGTGCACATCTTTCTTGTTTGAGTTATTCCACATTATCTAGCATTGCTGAGTACCTCATGTTGGTTGACCTTGATTCCCTCCTTCCAGCGGATTCCATTCCATCGACTTCAGATCATTTATTATGGAATAGGAGTCTAGAGTCCATTTGAGTGCCTTGAGACTTACAGTCATCAGTGGTAGGTCCTCTCTCCCTCGTTAGTTTTGGGAATACATCAATGTACCCTGATCGATGGATTCTTTCAAGTGTTAGACCTCAACACATCTATTCACACTTGTTAGATTGCATACTGTACCTTGATTCCCATTATCATTATCGGTGGGATATCTCGTGTCTTTTAATGGTATAAATCAACAACCAGTAATCAAACGATGGACTGTCATGTTCGACCTCGACACCTTTATTCACATGATAGGACATATAATCGTAGCAGTTTGTGTAGAAGACCTCTGAGATTGGTGGCATTCCACATATGATACCTCCTTTATTGTTCCAGTATTCATGAGATGTTATCTCTCGTGACCAGAGTCCAGTATATATCAGATATCTTCATCCATTATGGATATCTTGACTCATTGTATATTGTACGTGGCGATGACCACACATGAATTTTGTATATCATGCCTATTGATGGCCATTGTACTCTTATGTATCCAGGATTGCTATATGTATATTTTCAGTCATATGTAGCGATTGATAATTGTATTGTACTGATGAGAGTCTAGTTCTTCCACCTGGGTCTTCATTACTCCACTTCTGGGATGGATATAATGTATTTTGGCCATCATGTTACCCCTATGACCTCACACATTAGGGGGAATCTGTTATAGATGATTTTACCACACCTGGTTGATCACATATTTATGGCCTTCCATGTCCCTCTACAGACTCCTTGGAACCCCTATTCCCTTATTATACTTTGATGCTCCAATAAAGTCCCCAAAAAACACATGTTTATGCCTATACATGACTTTTAAAGCTATACTTGCGTGTATACGCAACTTTTGATCCAAAACTCGCGATGAATTTTGTATATCATGCCTATTGATGGCCATTGTACTCTTATGTATCCGGGACTGCTATATGTATATTTGTAGTCATATGTAAAGATTGATAATTGTATTGTACTGATGAGTGTCTAGTTCTTCCACCCGGGTCTTCATTACTCCATTTCTGGGATGGATATAATGTATTTCGGCCATAATGGTACCCCTATGACCTCACACATTAGGGGGCATTTGTTATAGATGATTTTACCACACCTGGTTGATCACATATTTATGGCCTTCCATGTCCCTTTGCAGACTCCTTGGACCCCCTATTCCCTTATTATGCTTTGATGCTCCAAGAAAGTCTCCAAAAAACACATGTTTATGCCTATATGCAACTTTTAAAGCTATAATCGTGTGTATACGCAACTTTTGATCCAAAACTTGCGTACAACGAGAAATGTGCATAAAGCTAATTGTTTTTGTATTTTTCCTCATAGAGTCCTGAATAACTTGACTCTTGACCTTCCATATGCCTTGAGAACACTCGGACTCGACCCTCCATTGCCTATTTGGAGTGCTATTTATTGAGCCTCTTGGATACATTGAAGGAGGCGAAATTGGAGAGAAAGGAAACTATAGTCCATTCTTGCCTCACTTGTTATAATTGAGTCTGCATCCCTTTGTCCCTTTGGAGCACATAGTGCTACTCTTCCCAAGATTTTCTTTGCTTTGTAAGCTTGCCATTGAGAGATGGAGGATTGAAGTGGTGGAGACCTAGGTGGAGGACTCGGTTTCATGGGTTCGAAGAAGTGCTGGCATAGGTTGTCACTATTGTATCTTTGTTTTTATTAATAGAAATAACCATTTTCTGTCCAATACATGTGCATAAATATGAATATTGTATCCATGGATGTATTTATTTGCTTATACATGATTGATTATATATGCTAGAGTAGGTCTAACACTTGGATATATAGCATGCTTGTCTTGTTTGAAGTTGTTGAGAGTGAATTGTGAATGCAAGTGTGTTGGAAAAGCTCAACGAGGTTCTACATCAACCATTCGGAATAAGTTACGATTCATATTCCTTAGTGTTAGATGTAATTATTTCTTTTTCATATTTGAAAGGATTGATTTCTAGTGTCATTCAGTATGTTGTGGTACACCCCAAGCGATAGGATGTTTCTTTCTATAACATAGAACCTTCGAGTGGTTCGCAAGCCTTAGCTAAATGGTAGACCAGTCCAGTTGTGTCTTATTCATGCTCCCCATGTATGTCTTGTCAGTATGTCACTACAACAAAAACTGGATTTAGCATCTCTTTTTGCATCCTTTTTTGCATATGGACCATCTTTCAATGTATTTTTCTTCATTTTTTGGACAAAATGGCGCAATTTCACAGGTTGGTGCTATTTTGGGCGGTTTTTGCATCCTTTTTCTAAATCTGGTGCAAATTGTGGCGTAATTTGCACTGGTTTTTTCACCTAGTTATGCGCTAGGTTTTGCATCAGGTTTTGCGATAGGTTTTGAGCTTAGTTTTGCACCTAATTTTGTGCCTAGTTTGTACATCTACTCTTGTTGTGCCCCCTTTTACGCCCATGTTTTCCTCAACTTTTACGCCCTTGTTTTCATCCACTTTTGCATCCTTTTTTACATCCACTTTTCCATCCACTTCTGCTTCTTTTTTTGCATCCCTTCATGTGCCAAGTTTTGCATCAAATTTTACATCCTATTTTGAGTCTAGTTTTGCATCTCTTTTTGTTTCAGCCATTTTTGCATCCACTTTTGCATCCATTTTTTCTTCCACTTTTGCACAAACGTTTTCATCCCTTTTTGCATCACATTTTGCATCCATGTTTACATATTTTTTTTGCATCTACTATTGCATCCACGTTTGCATCCACTTTTTTTGCGTCCCAATTCATACCCATTTTTGTGCTTACTTTTACACCCACTTTTGCTTCAACTTTTGCATCCACGTTTGTATCTTTTTTTGCATCACATTTTACATCAGTTATTGCATCCATTTTTGCATCCACTTTTGCATCGGGTTTTGTGATGGGTGTTACGACTACTTTTGCATCTAGTTTTGTATCTACTTTTGTTGCATGCACTTTCGCATCCAATTTTGTATACAATTTTAAATCCATGGTTGTATCCACTTTTGCGCCACTTTTTCATCATGTTTTGCTTCCATGATTGCATCCACTTTTGCATCACCTTTTGCATCCATTTTTGGTGCACCCCATTATGCGCCCACTTTTGCACCTACTTTTGTTGCATCCATGTTTGGATCCTTTTTTTGATCCATGTTTTGTTCCACTTTTGCATCTAGTTTTACACCCAGATGTTGAAGATGAAAATGAGGATAATGATTATGATATTGAGGATGGTTATGATGATGATGATAATGTTGTTGATAATAAGGAGAATGATGACAATGATGATGATGATGACGATAATGATGATGATGATGATGATGATGATGAGGATAATGGAAATGACGACATTGCCGATGATTATGATGGCAATGTAATGAATGGTGATGATGATGATGATGACAATGACAATGATGATGAGTACAATCAGAATGATGATGTTGATCATCTTAAAAAATAAGTTGTTATTTGTCATGCATAAATCGTGTGTGTCCTCACTAAAACAAAAACTGGATTTAGCATCAGATTTAGCGCTGGATTTTAGTGAAATTTTTTCCCAATTTTGGTGAACAATCTGGTGCTAAAACTAGCGCTATTGTACAATTTCATAAAATGGCGTCCATTACATCTTTTTTCCCATCCTTTTTAACATCCATTTTTGTCTCCATTTTTGCGCCCAATTTTTTGCATCTTTTGTTACACCCTTATTTGAGCCCAATTTTACATCTTTTTTTGCGTTCTTTGTTACATCCTTGTTTGCACCTAGTTTGACGCTTAGTTTTGCATCCAATGTTGCGTCTTATTTTGATCCTAGTTTTTCATCGAGTCTTGCACCATGTTTTGCATCAAATTATGTGTCCAATTTTGCATCTAGCATTACATCTAGCTTTGCATCCAATTTTGGGCCCAATATTGCGTCTTGTTTTGCATCCAATTTTACTTATAATGTTGCATACCCTTTTGCATCTAATTTGCATCTTGTTTTACATATTTTTTTGTATCCATGTTTGTGGCTGATGTTTCATCTCATTTTACGTCGTATTTTTCATCTAGGTTTGCACCTAGTGTTGCATCTTGGTTGATGTGTTTTTTTGCATCTATTTTTGAGTCCAATGTTGCACCCAGTGTTGCACCTAGTTTTGTGACTAGTTTTGCAACCATGTTTGTATCTAATATTGCATCCAATTTTGTGTCCAATGTTGCATCCCATCTTGCATTCAATATTACGTCTAGTTTTACATCCAATGTTTCCTCCCATCTTGCATCCAATATTGTCTCGTTTTAAGTTTTTGTTTGCGCCAAGTGTTGCCTTCAGTTTTGCACCTAGTGTTATGCATGGTTTTATGTCCACCGATACACCATATTTTTTTCCCAATTTAATGTCCAATTTTACATCTAGTTAGGATTCCATTTTTGCATCTACTGATGCGTCTAGTTTTGGGCCTAGTATTGCATCTAGTTTTGAGTCATTAATTGTGTCTAGTGTTGAGTCTTTTTTTGCATCCAATTTTGCGATTAGTGTAACATCCATTTTTGTGTCCACATTTGCATCTGACATAAGGTCTACTTTTGCATCTAATTTTGTGTTTTGTGTGACGTCTACTTTTACATCATCTTTTGCATTTAGTGTTGCGTCTAGTATTGCATCAATCTTGCACTACTACATTTTTTACCTTTATAAATACATTGCAATATCATTAGGGCACGGTGGAATCAAATCACCGGCCTCTTGCTTATAAGGCAGGCTCTCTTCCATTGAGCTAGAACCCTTTAAGAATCGGAAATATGAGCAATATTAACACATTGGATTTCATCATTGTCCCTGAAATATTGTTTCACCTTTATTGTTTTGTCTATAATTTGTCATGTGTATTTCCTATCATGCCTATTGACATACATTTAAATATTATTATGTTTTCTCATCCAAAACCAACACATTTGAAATAGCAGGATTCTAAACACTTGCATATGGAAACTATTAGTTTCCATTCTGATAGATTGCACATCCACCTTGGTTTTCCTACAACAATGCCTACATATGTAATACTATGTTACCAAAAATGAGATATGAGAAATGCAAAAAGAAAAGGGAATGGTACATGAAATGGGTTTTGGAGGTTTCACATAGAAGAAACAAGGAGAGAGAGAAAACAACACTAATGGTGAAGAAGAGCACATAGATCACAGAGCCTGGATACAGTAAAAATGTAGTCTAGGTTTTCAATGGGTCTTGATTTGTGGGTCAAGTAGGTTTACTTACTCGGTAAAAATTATTGTAAACAAGAGCTTGGTTAGTTTGTATGCCAGGTAAAACTTGTTGTAAACAAGATCTTGGTTAGTTTGAACTTTGTATGCCAAGAGGTATTTAATACAACCAAAAAATCCTAGCAAGTCCTCTTCAGTAAGGCCTAAATATTTGATAATTAGGGTTAGTCTTCCAACCAAAACAATTTTTTATTTATTTATAGAATTCCCACTGCTTTACACAAAGAAATTTGGAAACTGAGGACCACTTTACAAACTACAATGGATGATCAATGATCGACAGAGCAGGACTGAGACCTAAATCATGTATACAAAAAATACAAATGAATTAAAATGTAACTAGGAAGAGGCTAATCAAATGCCAAGATAACATAGAAAAAATGAAAATTTATCATGAAATTACACAAAAACAATCTGGTCATCCATACCTTCAATTGCAATTTGTGTTGTGGGTATGGAATAGAGCCAGGATTGAAGTGAAATTCAATTTCATGAAGAATTGAATTTTTGGCGCTTGAAAAGGTGGAGAAGATGACAAACTGGTTAAAAGGGATTGAACCCCACACTTTCACAGCCACAACAATAATATCCATCACTATCAGGAAACTCTTTTATTCCAGGTTCTCGTGGCCGATAGAGAGGGTTCCCCCAAAGGGACCATATTAAAAGATACAGTTACAAGAGTTTTTGTAACTGTTTCTGGAACTCAAAAGATACAGTTCTACCAAGAATGGCACAAGATATTAGCATTTTCTAAAAAAAATCATTCATCTTTGTGCCATTAGGAATTCAATAGTGAATGGAATTGGCTCATGACATTTTGTACCCAAGATGGTGTATATATGAATATTCTACTTTTGACAACAAAACCACTTTCAGAGACATCACTTCTTCAAAGACCTGAACTTCAAGTCTTTGTTCACTGAGAATTGATAACAGGTAATTCAACAATGAACCAACTTAATAACTAAGCTTCATTCTTTAACCAAGGTACTCCTATATTCTGGCTTAGGGCTGGCCCTTAGTTTAGGTTGGGTGTGGCCTGAGCCCTAACAGTGTAACACAGAACCCCAATTCTTGATAGGTGCTAGGTACTTGGAAGTTGGCACTTTAAGAAAAAAGATACATTCTGTAGTTGCTAATGTTGTGATGAGCTGAGGTATCGGCAAGAGTTTTTTTAATATGAAAACTGAGGCATCGGCAAGAGTTTTTGTAACTATTTTTGGCACTCGAAAGATATAGTTCTACCAATAATGGCACAAGATTTTAGCATTTTCTAAAAAAAATCACTCATCTTTGTGTCATTAGGAATTAAGTAGTGAACAGAATTGGATCATGACATTTTGCACCCAAGATGGTGTATATATGAATATTCTACTTTTGAAAACAAAACCACTTTTGGAGACAACCCTTCTTCAAAGACCTGAACTTCAGGTCTTTGTTCACTGAGAATTGATAACAGGTAATTCAACAGTGAACCAACTTAATAACTGAGCTTCATTCTTTAACCAAGGTACTCCTATATTTTGGCTTATCACTGGAAACTGGTAGGATATATATTGGTTAGTTATTGAATATGGTTATAGATTTTTCCAAAACAAAAAGCACAGGATGGAAAATTGAGGTTGCAATTGAGATGAGATTCTATGAGATTATACAATTTGGCTGTATCACACCTCCATTGCTCCTATTGTCTAATGGCATGACCATCTAAGAGAAGTTCAACAAGTTATCAAGAAAGAGAATCAAACACACAAGATCCAATAGAGATCATGTTGAAGAGCCATGGTAAAAATAAAGGGAAGAAAATTTATGTTAAGCTTGACAGGTTGCACAATTTACTTGGCATGTTCTCATTAACAACTTCTCAAGAATCAAAACTGACTGAGAACATGATATCAGTGGAAATTGGTAGGTATATATTGGCTAGTTATTGAATATGATCATAGATTTTTCAAAAACAAAAAGCATTGAACGGAAAATTGAGGTTTCTCTTGAGATGAGATTCTATGAGATTATACAATTTGGTTGTATCATACCTCCATTGCTCCTATTGTCTAATGAAATGAAAATCTAAGAGAAGTTCAACAACTAATCAAAAATCACTTGCTCACTCAGAAGTTTGATAACACCTAATCAAACACTTCACACTTGAAAAATCAGTTTTTTTCCTTTTTTTAACAGTAACGTTGTGAATCTACTCCATAATATCTCACTTGTTCCAATTCCAGCTTGGGAGTTTGCAGAGATTCCTCAGAGGCACAGTAAGAATCTTCCAATGGGAAAGAGTCTGAATCAAAGGTTGGATTAACAACATCATCCAGTGTTGAGCATCGTTGCAACTTCTCCACCAAGGCCCATATTTCCAACTAAGGTTTTGCAGGGTGGCATGCAAGAGTCTGGAACCTTCAATTTGGAACAAACCAGCATATTTGTTTCTTTGATAACCTATTCATTTAAAATAGATCCAATAGTATGTTTTGGATACCCATACCCTAATGTGCTAAAGCTAATGAACCTTGTCATCCCTTTAATACTTATGCTGCATATGTTGCTTTCTCCTGAGGCTCATAATGCTTGCCATGCAACTTAACTAGCTAGGTAGATTCACATTTTAACCAAAGAACCAGATCTATTCCCTAGAAAATAATGCTATCTTAATCTAAGAAAGGACATGTCCAACTGGTGGTTCATGTCCAAATCCCACATATCAAACATAGACACACTAAAATCGGAAACATGTCAAACATTTGTCAGACATGTGCCCTAGACATGTCTGACACTAAAAAAACGTTTTTCGTTGTATTTTTTCACTTACATCTGTAGGGAAAGAGCTCTTATGGTCTCTTAGTGTGCAGGTAAAGGGTAAAATCAAAATTTGAAGGGAGTCCAAGTGTTTTTGTAAATGTTCTAATTTTTTTTTTAAATGTTCATTTTGTATCTCAACAAGTCTCTTATCAGATACTTGTATCTGTGTATCCTTCATGACCCATGTATTCATGTCATGTGACTTAGATCCTAATCTATTACTTTGCAATTGTATATTGCCTGAAAATAATGTGTTGTTTTCAAGGATGCAAGTGCTTTGTTTCTAAAGAACAACTTTCTTTTAGGTCACATAGTAAATTGTGAAATAATGACTAGCCTTTCCAGGAGCCTCATGGTCTAATGAAACACCAAGCTTTCTGATAAACCACAAAACTTAAGACACCATGGGTAGGGTGCAAAGTGTGTTATGCCCCTTAATAGGTGTTGAAACAAATAATTCTCTAGCTGATCGAAAAAGAAAAGAAAAAAAGGTGATTTCTTAACCTAGCCATTTATAACCACAAAATTGAAAAAACGCTGAAAAGTGAAAACTCTAATTTTTAAAAATGTATTTTTTCCAATTAATATGCATTTTCAAATTAAAATCACAGCCCAAACCTATGCACTAAAACAAAAAAAGAAATCCCTTTAGAAATAGACAAATTTCAACTCTTTTTCTCTTGCAAACAACTACCAGAAAATTCATTTCTAAGTTCATGACTCTTAGAAACACACTGGAAATCATGTGCCCTAGCTGGAAAATCATGTCAGAGTCCATTAACCATTAAAAACCACTGCAAATTGGATGCACTTAATAAAAAATCATGTGCCCTAGCGAAAAAATCACGCCTCAGTTCATGACAATATTGACAATTAGAGTTTGTTAAGTGGTTGAGGTGTTTAAGACCATAACTACGTCAATCTGTAATCATACCTTAGCACTTAACCAATTCACATGTAGGGAGTTGGCGAGTCCTCCAATCACTCAATTTGCTACAACTTTCATTTCTCTTCAATCAATTCAAAGTCAAACAATGTACTTCAAATAGAATGTTTGTTTCTGAGTGGTGGGCTGCTTCTCCATTCAACAAAAAAGAAGTAGAATTACTCTTGCTACTCTTATCTATATAGTCCCTATGGGAATCCACAGAGAAGATGTGCCCTTTGAGTTAACCTTTGGCATTAGGTAAAGGTTCTTAAGCTGGTTGATGGAGAGAATCCCCCCATGGGATATCTATATTAGGCCATGGATAGGGCTAACTTGTTAAGGACGCTATTAGGGCATATTATTGAAAAAAGGGTGAAATTTGGTGTGTCTAGAAGCCAGATCAGACAATGTCTAAAAAATGATGGCCAAGGGCTGAATCAGACAATGAGGCTCTAACACTAATGTGACGTACTGAATAAATATTTGATATAGATATGCAACTGTAAATGAATCCATATGGATAAATATATAATATAAGAAAAATTAAAATATGAGATAATTGAAGATACAATGATAGTACTGTATAAACACAAATGATAGTAACTATTCATGAAAGGATGTGTCCCAATATCATTTACATTATCCAAGGACATTCATCTATTGGGTGAAGGCAGATACAGTGTTCTTCATAGAATACAGTGAAGCAAACTGCCTCAACAGAAGCTCTGTCATAGTAAATTTTGTGATTGATACTTATTGCCTGTTGAAAATAGAAATTTGAGACTTATCTCTCGACATAAAAGGTGTCTTACTGCTATTGACTTTTGCTCCCTTACAAGAAAAACTATTTTCTGAATTTTGAATGCATTATGAACAAACTTGAAATATTTCTAAAAAAATCTAGCCCATTTCTAGAGTTCCCAATCCAGACAAAGAAAACAGTGGTCCATAACATAATTTTTGACAGGTTTCCCATTTCTGAAGGGTAGTTTCACTCAAAAACACAGCCCAGATAGCATATTTTTAGATACTTAGCTTGCAATGCTTATTGTAAAAATCTAAAGTATTACCTTCCCTTTCTTACCTTTCACTTTCTTTTTGGCCTTAGCACTGAGTTCCTTTGCTGATGTGTTCTCAGTAGCAGATTTCTTTTTAACGGATTGCTTTTCAGGTTTTTGAAGTCATCCCTTCTCATTATCACCTTCAAGTTCATCTGCGTGTTTATCTATAGGAAAACAAAACTCTGTCCCCTGTTGTCGATCATTTAAATTTACCTTTGACCTTGTCTCTTCCTCCTCTACAATGTTTGTTGCTAGATTCTTATCAGCACTGGCAGCCAACATTCTTCTTTGTTTCGATTTGTTCTTGGAACCTTGCCTCTGAGCAAGCCTTGAAATTCCCTTATCATTTTGAGTTCCATTATTTGTGTTTGGTTGACCCAAATCTATACTTGGTTCAACTTTATTGGAATGCCTGCTTATTTGATTTGTGGAGCTGTACTCTTCATCATTTCCTCTATAACTGTAATCAGTGCCCTCAACTCCAGTTGAAGCAATGTCCCGATACACATTATCAGCCCCTCGTTTGGCAGTAAGCGTCTTTAGCATTGCTTCTAGTAGACTAGCTTCATCATCCACATCACTGTTATCGATTTCATGCTCCTCGTCGCTAGAATTCACCTTTGTGTTGTTTTCAATTTCTTCTTCCTCATTCTCCAAAATACTTTTATCGCTTGTATTATTGCTATCATCTTGTAGATTGTAAAAATGTTCTACAGCAGTGCTAGATTCTTCAAATTCTTCTACGTTCTCTAAAACAGAGAAATCTCGAGTGACCATGTGTATGCAAGTCTTGTTGTCTTCTTTGAAATCTAAGTTGTTTTCCTCAAAACTGTTAGGTTGTTCCCCTAGAGTCGATCCCTCATTGATTCCAAGTTCGTCTAGTTCTGCCGCAATACCGTCTCCATGTGCCCTCGTATCCTCGCTTATTTCTTGAACTGGTGAATCACAATCTAATCTCTCATCAATCCCATTCATGATCCCATCCAGCAAACTATCCTCCTCAAACATATCCTTCAACTCCATAACTCTATCTCTGTGCTTCTTTGACTGCTCATGATTCTTCCACTGCTTATCCAACTTAAATTTCTTATTGCAAACAATGCAATATAACTCCAGATTCCCACCGGCCTGCCCAGACTCCGATCCCTTCTTTTCCTTAACATTATGATCATACCATCCATCATGGCTACCTCGATTCCAAACCTCTTCCACTTCCTCGCCCTCATCAACTCTTACCCACTCTTTCTCCTCATATTGCCTTGCCCTTGCGAGCTTCTCCTTCTCCAATTTCTCGCGTCGAAGCTTCTCCTGCGCTACCTTCACCTCCTCCTCCTTTNTCATCAACTCTTACCCACTCTTTCTCCTCATATTGCCTTGCCCTTGCGAGCTTCTCCTTCTCCAATTTCTCGCGTCGAAGCTTCTCCTGCGCTACCTTCCCCTCCTCCTCCTTTATCTGTAGCTGCCTCTCCAAAACCCCCTTATCCCTCTTTTTGACTAAATTAGCAAGCTGACACATGGTCTCATTATACTCCCTCTTGGCCTTCTTCCTCAATTTCTTATTCTCCTCTTCCATCAGCCTCCTGGCCTTGCAATTCGGCCTTGCAAAAACCCTAAAATCATCAACCCAAGTAAAGTCCTTGCTAGTGGAAAACCCCAGCCAATAATTATAAAAAGAAGAGACCTGGGCATAGGGGCTCTTGAGGTTTCCAAATAGGGGGGCCTTGGGGATGGGGTCTGTCCCCATGGAATGAGCGTACGCTATTTGTTGCTGGAACAAATTCTGAAATATATCCCCATAAACCCTAAAGAAACCTTTGCCAGTATCCCCATAGCCAGAATAAACATAAGTGGATAAATATTTCCATAGATTGATATTGAAATCACAATTTTTCATGAAGGACGAGGATGCGGAAGAGTAGAGGATTTTGGAGCGGTGAGAATCATACCAGGAACACTCGCAGGGATCTGAAAGGACTTTGTAGGCACGAAGAATCTCCTGAAACTGCGTTGTTGCCTCCTCCTACGAAGCACCACTTTGGATGGCCTTTTCCGAATGTAGTTTTAGGGCCAACTTTCTATACGTTGCATGGATTCCGTCGGCTATGGAGGTCAGCTCGATGCCTAGGATTTTGTACAAGCATCTCTGTGGCCCTTCCACTGTGGCCATTGTGGAAATTTGGACCCCCAAAGTCTAAATTTGCAGTAGCACGTTGCATATTAATTTCCTTAGTTTTCGATATAGTTTTGATTTGGGTTGGACTCTGGTGAACCGTTCGACATTGAGAGAGTTTAGAACCGTGGAACCGTGGATCTGACCCTCCCTAAAAACAAGAAAAACGTCGCAGAAAAAGGCTTCAAAATATCTATGGCACCTTAAGCGAAGTAGGTCTCGAGCTGAAGTCAGAAAATTTAAGGAAAGAAGAGATCTTGGACATCTCCGGGAGTTTGTTACATTTATCACGCTGTATTTAATTTGTGTTTGTTGGCTTTTAGACGTAAATACTATAAATTAAAAAAAAAAATTAATTGAAAACATATGTATTTAATTTGTGAGTGTCGGCTTTGAGAAGTAATGATATTGTATTTGAAAACATATGTATTTAATTTGTGTTGGTAGGGTTTAATATGTAAGGGTATTTAATTTGTTATTGTTAGTTTTAAGATGTAAGGTATTTAATTTGTGATTGTTAGTTTTAAGATAGTAAGGATAGGCAGTATATGGTTGAACACTAATAAAAACATTAATTTTTGTAATCAATGATAATCACATCAAGGATAAACTATAGGGTGTATATTGTTGAACACTAATAAAACCTTTAATTTCTTTAATCAATGATAATCACATCAAGGATAAACTATAGACCAACTTCATCAACTAATGGTCATCCAACTCTCTCCATGAGAAGACCACACACTCAAGATTGTCAAAGACCCATGGGTGTGATAAGGAACATCTTTTGAAAACATTGCTAAGAGGTTTATAAAAAAGAAGGATGATGAAAATGCTAAAATATTTGGAGAATATTCATTTTTATCACCTTATCATGTGGTGAAATTTATTTGATAAGCCTTATATATCATGGTTTTATATAGCTATCACTTCTTTTGGTAATATCTTCAATGAACAAAAAGTACTAATCATTTTCATTCTATACATATCTTTCTCAACTCTTTAAACTGCCAAAATTTACTAAATTTTTCACAATATATAGAGATAGAAGAAAGGGTTATCATAGTTTCCATAATTATGGGATAACCTACACACATCAAGTCTAGGATATCCATAAGGAAAGATAATCTAAGTGAAATTACCCACAATTGTCTTCTCTCACCATTATTCTATTGGCCTAAAGCACAAATTTTGATCATACCTAATGTATATTAACACAATAAAAACACAATGTCTAAGTGGTTCATTGATTTGAAAGGAATGTTAATTAAATTGGATATGAAAAACACCTTTGATCAAGTAACGCTCCCCTTTCTCTATGATGTCCTCCTCTCTTTTGGTTTTTGTCCCAAGTTCGTGAACTTGATCAAAGCATGTACAGATAGGCCTTGGATTATGCCTATAGTCAATGGAAGACCTGTTGAATTCTTCAAAGCTTCAAGAGTTCTTCCCCAAGGTTGTCTGATGCCACCCTTCCTATACATCTTGATGGTTGAACATCTTAGTAGAAAACTCTTAGCTGAAAAGGAAGCTGGCTACATTCTGAGCATAAGGATTGCTAGGGGTGTGGTCCCAATAAATCATGCCCTTTTCATGGATGACTCTCTCCTTCTAGGAGGGGCCTCATTGAAGATTTCCTGGGCCTTTAATGTAATCCTTCAAAAGTACTGCTTAATTACAGGAGCATTGATCAACAATAATAACAACGTTGTTTATGGTTGGAATGTAGATCAATCGGAAATTTTTCAAATATCTAACTTCTTGGGCTTCCCTGGCTTTGACAAGTGGGGGAAGATAAAGTACTTGGGGCTTCCTTTAACCCTTGGTATGTCTCCTCCTTCTCTTTGTATTTATATGATTGCTAAACTCAAGGGAAAAATCACTTCTTGGGGTGGTCAGTGGTTACATTTCACTTTATTCTGAAGTGCACTTTTTTACTTGAATGTATAAAGTGACCATTAAATATACGTTGTTGATCTCTTTTATGGTCACACTAGAAATTACACCAAGGTTATATCTAAACTGCACAAATTTTTCTAGACCAAGAGGCTCAGTTAATATATCATAAGTGCACTCCCTAGTTGTAATGTATGGTACTGTTATTTCGCTATTATCCACTAGCTGTCAGAGGAAGTGATAATAAACTTTTACATGCTTTGTCGATTATGAAAAATAAGTTTTTTGTGATTGTACTAAAGTGTTGTAGGATCAAAAAGTATCTTTCTTAGATCAATAAGTATCTTTCTCAAACATACTACCCCACTTGCTATAATAACTTATAAGTACTGCATTGTACTCTATGTCAGAGGAAAATGACACTGCATGATGTTGCTGCCTAGTTAGCTATGAAACTACACTTGTATCGAGGCTGAAAATATACCCTGTGGTGGAGTTCCTGTTATCAGCTTCACTTTGTCTAAATCTGTGTAACTTAAGAGTCTGAAATCCTCTTTTCTGCCATACATGATGTAAAATTTCAAGATACCATTCACATCCTTTAAGTTTCTCTTGGCATCCATCCAATGATCAGCCTTGGGAATTGTCAAAAATCCAGAAATGTAGTCAACTAAAAAGGTCAAAACTGGGGTGGTGGCTGTGATATGGATCAATTTTCCCTCCAATTGTTTGTATGCTAATCCATTTACCACTTCTAAGTCGGTTGGGGATGATTATTTCGGTCCAATCTCCATAGGTATTGTCGCTGATTTACAATCAACCATCCTAAATTTCTGTAGAAAACTCTTGGTATACTCTATAATAGAAACAAAATGCCATTAATGTTTCAAAAGTTTACACCTAGGAAGTGATGAAGGAGGATTAAATGGCACATGTCAAAATTTGAACACAAATAATACTACTTTCTAAATTCTATTGACCTCTCAACTTGTGATGATTGTGTTATCTAGACAAACCATTACAATTACTAAAATCATCATCCATGTTTGTGACATAGAAATTTGGATTAAAAGGTGTTCTTTTGAATCCAGATCTTGTATAAGGTATTGGTAAAATTTTGTATACTAGGCTCTTAGACCCTATTTCAAATCAGAAAGAGCTTTATTAGTGCACATACCAAATGTTCCTTGTGTTAAATTTTCATATGCTAAGCCAGATGATTAGTATTTCATTTCGATTTCATAACAAAAGGATATAAACAAGATCACTGAAAGATAGAAAAGCACAACCATACAAAAGGAACACATAGATTTATCCTGGGAAAACCCTAAAGGGAAAAACCCAGCAAAAGATTCCTCAATATAGATGCCCCAAAAAGGTAAAAAGGTAAAACCAACAAGGAGATCAAAAACCTGATCCTCCTCCTTCTCTAGCTACTTCTCTCCTCCACAACTGCGCTACACAAGTGAGTGTGTGTGTCCTAAATGAGGAGCACTACACGTCTATTTATATTCATCCATTCACTTAAGTTAACTCATCTGTCATGTAGGCTCGAGTTAATCATGTAGGCTCGAGTTACACATGTAGGCTCAAGTAACCACACTGGGGTGCTAATGACCCACCTTTACAATTAGAGAGGACTACCTCATGACTCTTATTAGTTCTTCCGATTAAGAGCATCGGGGTACAAATTAATACAAGTGGTTCTCCAGGTAGGAACATCGGGGACCACAAAGAAATACATATAGAATATTCTTCAAAGTTACAATATTTCAACACTCCCCCTTAATGAAAAGGGTATTCTATAACAACATCAACAACAACAACAATAGGAGAGAGATAGAGGACATCATCAACATCATCAGGGTGATACATCTATAAATCATTGGAAGCTCTTCAACATCATGTAGTCTTCATCTTCAATCTTTAGTCTTCAACATCATCAGTACTTTGACTGCTTTGATCAGAAACATCTTCAGCATCTTGACTCTTCAATCAACAACAACATCTTCAGCACTTTGACCTTTCGATCAGCAACATCTTCAGCACTTTGACCTTTTGATCGGAAAAATAATCTTCAACTCTTTGACCTTTCGATTCAACATCATCTTCAACACTTTGACCTTTCGATCAACAACATCTTCTTCATCACTTTGGCCTTTCGATCAGCAACAACATCATCATCATACTCTAATCTTTCGATCAGAAAAATCATCATCAAAACATCAACATCATCATCATCAAAATATCGGCATCAAAATATCATCATCATCACACTCTGATCTTTCAATCAGAATCATCATTATCATCATCCTCTGATATTTCGATCAGAAACATCATCAACCGAACATCATCATACTCTAACATCAACTCATCATCATATTCTGATCTTTCGATCAGTATGTCATCATCATCATACTTTGATAATACGACATCATCATCATTAGGATCTCATCATCATCACATTCTGATATTTCGATCAAAAACATCATCATCATCATCGTATGCTGATCTTTCGATCAGAAAACATCATCATCATCATATTCTGATCTTTTGATCAGAGAACATCATCATCAGCAACTTTTGATCTTTCGATCAGAGAAACATCATCATCATCATATTCTGATATTTCGAGTAGAGAACATCATCATCATATTTTGATCTTTCAATCAGTACATCATCATCATCATAAAAACATCAACATCATCAAAACATCAACATGATCCTTCCTTTCGGAATTACGGGATTTATGTCTTTACGGAGTTACCAATGATCCTTCCTTTCGGAATTATGGGATTTAGGTCTTTACGGAGTTACTAACAATCCTTCCTTTCGTAATTACTGGATTTAGGTCTTTACGGAGTTACTAACGATCCTTCCTTTCAGAATTATAGGATCAACACATTTGTGGAACTCAGACAATCCTTCCTATTGGAATTATGGGATCAACACATCTGTGGAAATCAGGCAATCCTTACTTTTGGAATTACGGGATTTATGCCTTTATGGAGTTACTAATGATCCTTCCTTTCAGAATTATGGGATCAACATAGATGTGGAACTCAGAAAATCCTTCCTATTGGAATTATGGGATCAACACATCTGTGAAACTCAGACAATCCTTTCTATTGGAATTACAGGATCAATTCAATGATCCTTCCTTTCAGAATTACAGGATTTAGGTCTTTACGGAGTTACTAATGATCCTTCCTTTCGAAATTATGGGATCAACACAGTTGTGGAACTCAGACAATCCTTCCTCTAGGAATTATGGGATCAACACATGTTCTCGAGTACCGAAGTCATCGTATCCATTATGAACCAAAGTTCAAGGATGATACAATCCTACCACATTCACGAGGACCGAGATCTTCGGATGCATTTTGAACCGAGGTTCAAGGATGATGCAATCCACCACTTTCATGGGGGCTGAGACCTTCGGATACATTTTGAACCGAGGTTCAGGGATGATGCAATCCACCACTTTCACAAGGGCTGAGACCCCTAGATACATTTTGAACCGAAGTTCAGAGATGATGCAATCCTACCACATTCACGGGGGCCGAGACCTCCAGATACATTTTGAACCAAAGTTAAGGGATGATGCAATCCCACCATATTCATGGGGGCCAAGACCTCCAGATACATTTTGAACCGAAGTTCATGGATGATGCAATCCCACCACATTCACGAAGACCGAAGTCACCAGATCTATTTTGGACAGATGTCCCAGGATGATACAATCCCTCTTCATTCTTGAGGTCCAAGGTCACCGAATCACTTTTGGATAGATGTCCCAGGATAATACAATACCTCTTCATTCTCAAGGACTGAGGTCTCTGGATCACTTTAGGGAAAGTGCCCAGGGATGATACAATCCCACTGCAACATCACTACTCCCCCTTTCGAGGAAGGTCTTTTCGAACAACACCAAGCTTTTCTCAAAAGTGTTCAAACTTTACCCAAGACAGAGGCTTCATCAGTACATCATCATTCAAACCATCATCATCTACATCTTCAGTATGTGAATACTAAACTATCACCATATGTATCTCCAGTATGTGAATACTGAAAGCATCATCATCTATATCTTCAGTATAGAAATACGGAATCATCATCTGCATCTACAGTATGTAAATACTGAAACATCATCTATGTCTTTAGTATGGGAATACTGAAACATAATCATCTACATCTTATCTCGTATGTATAAATACTGAATTTTTATGTGTTACAATCGGAACACAGGGTTCTCTGTCATCACAAATATGGTTATCACATAGAATCATTGTAGTATCCATCTTAGGTCAAAGAGACCTGATATCAGCTTCCGAAGCCATATGACTTCACAACTTAGCAGAGCAATCTGCTATGTATTTTGCTTCAGCCGTACTACGAGAAACACTGGACTGTTTCCTACTAAACCATGAACTCATTACAGACCCCAAACAAAAGCATCTACCTAATGTGCTTTTCCTATCTGAGATACTTCCAACCCAATATGCATCTGCGTAGCCATACAATCTATACTCATGGCTACCATCATAGTATAGACCAAAGTCTATAGTCCCTTTCAGATATCTCATCACATGTTTTGCGGTTACTAGGTGAACCCGTCTTGGTTGAACAAGATATTGACTTAAGGTGTTCACAGCAAAACAAATGTTTGGTCTAGAATTTGTTCAGTACATTAATGACCCAATGATCTGTCTGTAATGAGTCACATCCACTAACTCTGATGAGTCATCAGCTAACAGCTTCAGGTTGGAGTCCATGGGTGTGGCTATGGATTTTCATTCCAACATATTGAATCTCTTCAATATCTCTACCGCATACTTTCCTTGGTTGAGAAATATTTCTTCTGAACTTTGTCATATTTCTAGACCTAGGAAATAGTGCATTAACCCAAGGTCTTTCATCTCAAATTCTTCTGCTAGTTTCTTCTTGCTTTCCATGATCTGTTTCTCCTTCCCTGTTAAGAATAAGTCATCCATGTATAATAACAGGGTGATAGGTTCATCTTCTACAACCTTGAGATAAAGGTTAGGATCAGCTTTACTCTTGGTAAAGCCCATAATTGATAGGAAATTGTCTATCCTTCCATACTAAGCTCTAGGAGCTTGCTTCATGCCATAGAGGGCCTTCTTCAACTTATATATATGAGTCCATTTGTATTCAACTTCAAATCCTTTCGATGTAAAACTCTTCCCCAATCATACCATTAAGGAAGGATTTTCTTTACTTCATCATGGAAGCAACTACCATCATAGTTTGAAGGAAGTGTACCTTGCTTCCTAGAGTAAGTGTCTCTTCAGAATTAATTCCCTCTTTCTTATAGAAACCTCTAGCCACAAGTCTTTTCTTACTTCTATCAGCGACATATTTTATCTTGGAAATCCATTTGTAAGATACCACATTCTTTCTTTCTGGTTTGAGTACTATATCCCAAACATCATTCTAGTATTCTTTTATCATAACATCTTTCATGAGTTCGTCTTGTCAGATCATCAACATATCCTAGTCTTCTACATTCAACTTTGAAGGTTGGAACCCACTTTACTCTTGGTAAATTCTCAATCCATCAAGAAGCCGTCCATCATGTCGTACCGTGTCGAACTCAAATATCTTCTGTAGTCGCTCCCCCTGAAGTGAAGTATTATCTTCCTTCTTCATTCTGTACAGGTGGATATATACTGGTCAATAGAGTATGTCATGTCATAGTCTATTCTTTTTGAGGCAAATCATGAACCTTTCTTTGTACACTTGTTCTTGTAGATCCATATAAAGGATACTATGTACTTCCCTTTATGTCTCGAAATCATATCGTATACATCATTCCCCATGATCAACTGTTATTCTTTGACCATAGTTTCTTTCATAGCATTTTTTTCTTCATCTTGAGTTATCTCTCATACCCATGGTGGTCTTCATCCTTTGAGGTCGATCTACCGCTCTCTGAAGCTCTTTCTTCTGTCATGGTGTCTCTGACCCTGGGAGCTTCAAATTCATGTTTATTGAATTGTCATCACTTGTTCTTCGGAACAAGTCTCGTCCTTCTTTTCTTATAGGAGGTTGTACAGGACCTTTCCATGACATCATTGAGATTGTGCACTAATCCAATATGTCAGCAAAGATGTTTGATAAGTAGCACTGGAAATTTGTATAGCGCCATGAGCTACTTACCCATCACATGCATATTAGTAGTATTAATGTAAACAATCTATCATGCATAACACATCAACTGAATATAATCAAATGTAAAACAATATCATGAAATGACAATTGAATACTTATCTTTTATTTGTTTTTTGGGTAGACTCCATCTTGATCATTCTGCTTTATCATCATTTCTTATCCAAATGATAAGATGGATAAGAGGTTTGTTGTAATCTCACAGATCACATAAGGTTACCAATAATACATACTAAAACATACATAAATATAGAACAGAGACAAGAGACAAGGACAGATAGGATTAAACAGATTATATTAATACAATGAGTTCATACAAAGCAGAGTACTGAATTGAGTTCTCGTTTGGCTCAACAGCCTAATATATACAATTTACAGACGGTTACAAAATAACTACCTGTCGGTTCGGTGCACCGATGTGACTTTAGATGGCTGAATTAATCTCTTTAGTTTAGTCGGTCGACCGACTTAGTCAGCTAATCGACTAAGTCGGCCCATCAACTTAGTCGACTGATCGACTAAGTTGGTCCTCGTTCAAGTCGACTTATCAACTTTCTCCTTCTACATCTCCCCCACGAACAAAACATTTCTTGAATGAGGACCGACTTAGTCGATCAGTCGACTAAGTCGGTCCTCATTCAATTCAACTTATCGACTTGCTCCTTCTACAAGGTTCGTCAAGAATTGAGTTCTTCGTATTCCTCATTGCTTGAGGGATCTTCTTTGAGTGGTGATATCTTGATCTTCAATTTCTCCCATCTTCTTCTTCTCTTCTTATTAGTCGATCCATGATTGAATCAACAATGATCTTCTTGGCCTTGATCAAGTTCTTCTTGTGTAAGGCTTTGAGGCTCATCGGGCCTCTAGAACTGGAACCTCTCTACTCATGTAGGTGTCCAATTCATTTTCTTCAGAGAGATCAAATACTTCCATGCTTGGAAGTTTTTCAAGCTTATCATCAAGCTGATGTGATAGATCACTTTGAAATGAGAACCTCAAATGCAAATAGCAAAAGATTATATCTTACTGATTTGAGGTGTTCGTCCTGCTTCCGGAGCTGGCTGATCTAGGGTTTGTTAGAGAAACCCTAATTTTAAAAACTTGGAATATTTCAGATATGATTGGATAGAAAGATATATCTCTTCAAATGGAGCTATCCAATGTACTACTCCTTTTCTGAAAACAGTGTAGGGAAGCTCCCGGAACAGGAAGCCCTAGTTTTCCAATTTCTTCTGCAGAAATGCTTGTTACTGTTTCTATGATATATTCGAAATTACTGCTCCTCTATGTCTAAAATTTCTCACTGAGGTAAAATCGCATGTCCTTGATCGAACATAAGAGGTTTCATCAGAATTGGTTTCACTAATTGGGATTTATGATCATTTTCCCAAGGTTACCTGTTACATGACTATTCAGAACAGTGAAGTTGTACGGAATGACACATGTCACTGGTTCATCTCCAGGTTCTAAAATTCGAACCACAGAAATTAAATTCTGTGCTCTTTCTGAAACATCTTTAGGAATTCCATTTGAACCTCTGTATCCCACGCTACAACAATTCTCCCCAGGTGTTCTCTTTAGGGATGAATTCTGGAAGAGACTGGAACCCTAACTTGGAGGGGTCATATCTCCCAGAATATAGAGAATCAGAGGGTTTCTTCCCTAGAGGTATCTCTTCCAACATCTGAGTGTTTTTCTTATGAGAGCATCATATTTCCCACCCACATGCTTTTTTTTCCTCATATTTTATGGTTCAAATAACTATAAACAGTTGCCATCAACTGAAAATAAACATGTTCAACTTGATACCAGTGAAACTCCTTCAACCTCAAGTCTTCCAAGGTTTTGTAGTAACACTTTGATCTTTGTTTTGAAGAATAGGGTAAGGCCCACACATTTGATGGGATTGAGCTCATGATTTTGTTTTCCAAATTTTATCACCATCTTGAAAATAAGGTGTAAAGGAAATTTTTCCCTACATAGCCTTGTACTTTGATTGTGTCTTCTCAAATAATATCTTCAACCTTAGCATGCCTTATGCCTAGCTGTTCTAGAAAACTAGTGGCTTTGTCTTGCTCTTTTTGATGGCTTAGCTTGGATGTGATTTCCAATGCTATTGATAATACATATTGTGTTGAAGGTTGAAACCCATAGTAGACCTCGACAAACAAATGGTTAGTGGACAAATATGCAGTAATGTTGGAGCTATCCTAAAGCACATGAAAGCATTTATTCTATTGTTTGTTAGCTTAACAATATAACCATAAAGCAAAACCAAGTGTTATAGTTATTACTTTATTTAACCATCGATTTGTAGATGGAAAGAACTAGAGAATCATAATTGGCAATCTAAGAATCCCCATAAGGATTGCCAAAAGTGGATTAAGGAAATGAGAATATCAAATATAGATGATGATGGTGGCATTCTGTAATGTACCCATATGTTTTAGAAAAATAGTTCTACAGTGAGTGTTGCACATCATTGTCTTTTCTCAAGGTAATGCACCTTTATTGATGTAGTGCTCTTTATTTTTTTCTCATGGCTTGCCATATGGAATTATTAATACCTCTCAGATGTTGCAAAGTTTTGTGATTTCCAAAATGGCCCCCTATAATAGGATAAATGCACTTCTAAAAGTAAAATTCCTATGAAAAATTGCATGGTCACTCTCCAAAAATAAAGATTGTAGACCTACAACTAGATTATGTTATGATTTTCCTAGAAGCGTTTCAAGAAATGTGCCCCGAGGGGATGCACTCAAAATAACGGTTTTCCTTTTCCATCGGTTCCAAGTCTGAAGGGTATATGCTCAATGAAACTAGCCCGAAGGGTTAGCTCAATTGTTAGATGCTCTTGTACAAATTTCATGAAGGTCTCAGATAAAATTTCATTGGGCCCTTTGGAATTACCTACTGCCTGTGCAACTGGCAGTTAATCTGACTTCCATCTGTAAATTCCAATGAATAAGGGGTCAAGCTCGCGAAGGGGATAGAATGGTACCAATAACCTATTATTTTCTATAGTGTGTGAGGGTGGGCTGAGGCTATTTCCTCAAAGAAAAAAAAATCTCCATCGAGCTATGGTCTAGAAGTAACTTGGAGTGCTTGTTGTGACAAAAAATAGGGTTCAAATTCTGACAGGAATGATCCTCCCATGCATGAGGTTTGTAGGTGTTGCTATTGATTATATTGAATATTGTTGATGTAGACTTTGAACAGATTATCATATGGCTTTGGCAAGTTACCACCAAACCCTATTCTTCACTGGAGTGTGTAAGGTTGGGTCAAGTTTCTTTCTATATTTCCCATCCATAGAAAGATGGGTTCCCAACTTTCAACAACATAACTATACATGAAACTATGGGTGACTTGCACCTAGCACCATCTCTTTGAAATGTATGCCATAATGGTAGGGTAGAACACAGTAAAAATGGAACGCATGAATATAGCTTACCACTCTGTCTAGTTCACCAGTGAATGAATAGCTAGTTGGCTATGTCCCCCAATTGTTGCTTTTAACATTAAACATTACAAAAACTAGCCTTACCGTGTTGATGAATGCTCAAATGTCATGAGTAATATGAGCCCTAGGATTTACCTACTAACCTTAGACAAGTTTCAATCCTATGGACATATGCTAAGCTTTCAGTCATTGTCGACAGGTTGGTAAAGGTTTTGCAAAGCATACTGAGACTATAAATCTCACAAGCATATGCAATCTATATGGTAAGATTTCAAAACTCGTAGATATTATTGGCAAGCACTTCACATTGTTATCATCTATCATGTGTTCTACTAATTTTCATACTGCATGCATTTCTTCCTAATGAATTTTAATCCTATGGAAATAGGGATTGAACCACCATGGATGCTTAAGAATTTTTCTGGAACTAAACTTGCATATGTCAACCCCATTCTATAGGATAGGGGAATAGGGTGTTGGGAATTACCAGAACTATTTTGTAATGAATAGTAGAAACTACCTTGAACTCTCCAACTTGGTCCCTTGTCAATCATAGCGTAGAATCAGTGGATTCCACCACAGTTCACTTCAGTTCTTGAGCCTGCTCCACTGTATAAACATTCCAGGGCTTCACCACCTCGAACTTCTGTGATTCCATTCCCTCATCTTTTCCTTCACTAATTCTTGATGAACCATCCGCGTTCTCAATTTATGTTACATCTGCAAATGGAGGAGGAGCATATGGAACATCCATTGTTTCTTCTTCCATGTGATAGATGTAAGACTTCAAATGAACCTATATCCCTAGTGGGTTTTCACCGGAATCCCTAAAGTTCCAATGGTTTTCTATGCTTCTCTTCTTCTTAACCAGAGAATAAATGTGCAGAGAAAAAATGTGCATTATAGGATTTTATCAAAGTATATAAGCCATGTATACTGAGCAGGCCAGGGGCCTTACCATATTGTATCATCACAGTACGGTGATCAGTAAGAGTAGACAATTAGAAAAAAAGTACATAACGTCAACACGTTATGGTGTCAACTAACAAAGGGATTTCTATATTTCCAATGGAAGACATCGTATGTCTCGTAGGGTTGTCTAATATTCCCTTATTTTTATTCAAAGAGAGGGCATTTCGTGGGGGATTTTTCTTACTGACTAAATTTTATCCTAGCATAGAATCTGCCATGTCTTGATGTAAAGCAGCTACGCGAGAGTGACAGGATCATCAGTAGTGGTCTCATTGTGAAAGCTAGCTGTAGAAAAGTTCATGCCCAAACCATAGAATTTATCGAAGTTATCGAGGACCATTCCATGTGGCAGGTCTCTTAAAAAATAGTTATTCAGGACCATTACATGTGGTAGGTCTCTTAAAAAATATAAATATATTTTAATTAAAGGAAGGGGGAAGCTCCATGGTTTGCGTTTCACCAAGGGACTCGATACCATTGATAGTTTGTTTCGGAAGTGGAATATTTTAATTATGGAACTCTTCATGAGGTGCCTTTTTATTTGGTTTAAACTTGAGTTTTAACCCCTTCTTGTTATTGTTAAATTGTGGACACCATTGGATTTATTTGGTTGGTACGTGGACATGAAGGTGGAAAATTTTGTTGTGGAGCGCTAGGCTTTAGAGAAATGGCTTATAGTGAAATATTCTTTGGTGAAGGTGGAAAACCTTGTTGTGGAGAACCAAGATTTAGAGAAATGCTTTAAAGTGAAAAAGTGCTTTGGTTTCCTTTTACACAACTCGCTTTGAGTACCCCTTTTAAGAAGTAATGTGATCTTCTTTATGGGCATTGTGATGGAGGAATCCCTTGGAGATTAGACAGGTGTGGACATATGGACAATTGTTATGGGTTTCCAATCCCTTTAGGAAGTTTCTTGATCAATAGTTAATATTGAATAAAAATTTGGAGGTTAGTAGGTGGATACATTGGTTGCTTGGAGGAGTTGGATTGCTAAAGAACCCACTTGAAAAGGGGCTTTAGGTTGTCTTGCGGAAATTTCTTGGATAGTAGTTTCTTGGAGGGGTCCTTTGGAGGCCATGTGGCATCACCCACCATCTCATTTCCTTTCTTATTGGAGAATTTTTCATTTGTTAGGGGCCCATGTATATCATCATTGTACAAGTGGCATTGAACACCTTATTTTATCGTATTAGTTTGTTGTAGTGGGAATTTTGTATTATGTTACCCCACCCAATAGGCTAGATCTTATGAAGATATTATATTTTATTGTATAGAAATTTTTAGCCTCTCCTATAAAGAGAGAGGCACTTCCTCATTTTATTTACTTTTTTGGGATATTCCCTTAATACTATTTTACAAATATTTTACTTAATTCTCTAAAAATGTGTGTAGTATAATTGTTCTTTATTATTTTCATGTAATTATAATTCTAGTTTAGCATTATAGAAGATTGAATATCATTGTGCATAAAGAAACTCAAGATAGAAATACATACCAAAACCCTTTTGAGGCATACACTAGAAATAGTTTTTGTAGTAGAGCCATGAGTCTCAAGAAAAAAATGCATCTAAGCCATAGGGTAATCAATGAATATCTGTGACTGAATGCCCCCCTCTAAAATAGAGGGCTCTTCCATGATTTCTTCAAATTGCTTGGTACCTTGACCCAGGCCACAAGACATCCCTTCATGCCACTTGGAATTGTCCTGATAGAATCCATCAACCTGCATCTCAACCAGATTCCCATATGCTACTATTACCCCATATTGTTGAACGGGATTACAGAGTTTCAGATCCTAGAAAACAAGAATTTTCTTTTCATTAAAGTTAGAGCATGCCTCTTCGACCAAATACATCCATTTCTCTGAGTGTGCATATCTGTTTTTGATGCACACCCGAGTCTTTATCTCTGCCATTCTGAAATGAAACCATATAAGATTTTCTCAAAGGGCCCATTTCCTCCTCATTACCCCCAATTTTGCATAGGGAAGTTGTTGAGGCTTTCAAAGGCCTTGGAGGAATTTTTGGTCTTGATGGGGGTATCCTGGACATTCCTAGGAAATGAACACATTCCTAGGAAATGAACACCGGTAAGAAATTCATGCAATGGTTTTAAACATTGTTGGGAAATTCTGTAAGAAATTCATTTGTGGAAATTGTTTGATATATAAGGAGGGAGGATAGCAGAATATAACCTCATGGATGAATTAATACTCTGAAGAAGAAAAAAAAGAACCATCTGATGAACTATGCATTATTGTATTTAGACTGCCTTCCTTTGTTCAACTTCCTTCCTTTATATTGTCTTTTGTTTTTTACTCGACTATTGTTTCAACTGCTTCTCTTTTTTATTAACCCACTACAACAGGATAGAAGCATCTAACCTTGCCCATTTATTTTTATCCTTCCTTGGAAAGGAACAATCTCTAACGCTTTACCCCGTGTTATTAGGACTTACGCTTTGAACCTTGCACCTTAATGGAGGATGCCCGTTACAGACAACAACACTGTACGGGGGTCTAAGGAAATTGATTTAAAAAAATCCAACTGAATTTGGGTCCAGGGAAATGATTGCAAGAAAAATCATCCACATAAAACCATGTTTCAAGAATTGCAAAGAAAAATCATGGCCATAGAACCTCGTAGTGAAATCAGGGCTACAAACCCTTACAAATCATCCTTTTTCCACTTCAGCAAGATCTTTATATAATGTGCCTATTTTTTCACCTAGACATGAATCTAGCATAAGTAGAATTTAAATGTAATTTATTTGGGATGTTATAGTGGACGTAATTTGTGTCCATTTTAGCATCATGATGATATAAACCACCTACTTTTGCACCTATACAGACTAGCATAAGGAGAACATAAATGTAATTGATTTGGGGTGCTAAAGTGGAAACAATAAATGTAATTTATTTGATGACAATGGCATTCAAAATTATGTGATTACATGATAATGATGATGACAATGCTGTTGTTGATGATGACAATGACAATGACAATGATGATGATGATGATGAAAACGATGGCAATGACGATGAAGTTGACAATGATGTGATTATATGGTGATGATGATGATGATGATAGTAATGATGACAATGACAATTACGATGACAATGAGAATGACATGAGAAATGATGATGATGATGATGATGATGATACTTATAAGAAAGTGTTGGTAGAGGTAAAGAAACCCGGTTTCACTACAAGATCCAAGATTAAAATGTGCTCAATCATAGTTATAAGTTATGCATGCTTAAAATTATAACTGTATCCCACTTGTTATGCATGGTTTAAATGGTAAACATATCCCATATGCTTTAAATGATGACAATGATGAACTAGATGACAATGACAGTGATGATGTTTTTTATGATGAATATGATGGAAATGATGATGACGATGATCATCATCATCATCTTTGTCATTATCACCATGATTATCACAATATTCATCATCATCGGCATAATCAACATTCATGTCATCATGATCACTATTGTCCTTGACATCATCATCATCACCATTTTCCTTGACATCATCATCATCATCATTATTGGCATTTTCATCAGTTATTCATAATTATCTTTGGAATAAGAAATAACATCTACCCAAAATATATGATTAGCGGAAAAGGGTCATGAAGGACACATACAATTTATGCATGACAAATAACAACTTATTTTTTAAGATGGTAAACATCATCATTCTCATTTTATTCATCATCATTGTCATTGTCATCATCACCATCATCATCATTCATTTCATTGCCATCATAATCATTGCCAATGTCATCATTTTCATTATCCTCATCATGATCATTGTCATCGTTCTCCTCATTATCAACAACATTATCATCATCATCATAACCATCCTCAATATCATAATCATTATCCTTGTTGTTATGTTCAACATCTGGGTGTAAAACTAGATGCAAAAGTGGATAAAAACATGGATGCAAAAAAGGATGCAAACATGGATGCAACAAAAGTAGGCGCAAAAGTGGGTGCATAATGGGGTGCACCAAAAATGAATGCAAAAGGTGATGCAAAAGTGGATGCAAAAAATTATGCAAACGTGGAAGCAAAACATGATGAAAAAAGTGGCACCAAATTGGATACAACCATGGATGTAAAATTGGATACAAAATTGGATGTGAAAGTGGATGCAACAAAAGTAGATGCAAAAGTAGTTGTAACACCCAACGCAAAACTCGATGCAAAAGTGGATGCAAAAATGGATGCATAAAGGGATGCAATAACTGATGTAAAATTGGATACAAAAAAAGGTGCAAACTTGGATGCAAAAGTTGAAGCAAAAGTGGGTGTAAAAGTTAGCGCAAAAATGGGTGTGAATTGGGACACAACAAAAGTGGATGCAAAAATGGATGCAATAGTAGATGCAAAAAAAGACGTAAACATGGATGCAAAATGGGATGTAAAAAGGGATGAAAATGTGGGTGCAAAAGGGGATGAAAAAATGGATGCAAAAGTGGATGCAAAATTGGCTGAAACAAAATGAGATGCAAAACTAGACTCAAAACCTGATGTAAAATTTGATGCAAAACTTGGCACAAGAAGGGATGCAAAAAAAGAAGCAGAAGTGGATGCAAAAGTGGATGTAAAAAAGGATGCAAAAGTGGATGAAAAAAAGGGTGTAAAAGTTGAGGCAAACATGGATGTAAAAGGGGGCGCAACAAGAGTAGATGTACAAACTACGCACAAAATTAGGTGCAAAACTAGGCTCAAAACCTGTCGCAAAACTTGATGCAAAATCTGGTGCATAACCAGGTACAAAACCCGGTGCAAATTACGTTGCAATTTGTGCCATATTTACAAAAAGGATGCAAAAAATGCCTAAAATAGCACCAACCCATGAAATTGCACCATTCTATCCAAAAAATGAAGAAAAATACACTGAAAGATGGTCTAGACGCAAAAATGGATGCAAAAAGAGACGCTAAATCCAATTTTTGTTGTAGTACCTCCATGACCCTTTTCCACTAATCACATATTTTGGGTAGATGCTATTTCTTATGCCAAAGGTAATGATGAATAAATGATGAAAATGTCAATAATCATGATGATGATGTCAAGGACAATGGTGATGATGATGACATGGATGATGATTATGCCGATGATGATGACTATTGTGATAATCATGATGACAATGACAAAGATGAAAATGATGATGATGATGATCATCATCATCATCATTTCCATCATCGTCTTCATTAAAAACATCATCACTGTCATTGTCATATAGTTCATCATCATCATTATTTAAAGCATATGGGATATGTTTACCATTTAAAGCATGCATAACAAGTGGGATTATCCTAAAACACCCCACCAAAGTACAAAATTCAAACCACAAGGGAAACATAATATTGAAATTGTTCCAATTTTCTTTCTCCCAACAAAACATGCTTCATTTTAGGGAATTATGTTAAAATCCATACATTCATAGTCCATCCATACTATACTTATAATAAATGTAAATATAATACTTAACTGAATTTATAAAATAGGTAAATATTTTATAAACACCCTTATGATATATAAACTTCTTTCACCTTAATAATGGTAAAATATGCAAATATAATAATAACATATAATTAATATAAATATGTTACTATAGTTCATATTTTAAAATATTTAATATAAATAAATATATATAGTTCATATGTTATGTGATTTAATATAATTAAATGTATACACATATTATTTACTTATACATTATACAAATTAAAATATAGATTAAAACCTATGAAGTTTCATAGGGACGCGAAGCAAAACATGAAGGATTTTTCAAATATAGAGTTATCTACAACTACCCATTTCCCAATGGGGCTTCTGCTAAATCAATCTATGGATTTAGGGTTATGAGTATCAATTTGGTCCATATGGGCCGTCCCCAATTCGACCATGAGAGGATTTAACATTATTCCTCCCATGAGGACTTCTCACGGCCCATGGGGACATATGAGGGCACCCAGTTGGTAACGTGGGTGTCTTGATTCTCAGGCCAGGACGTTCAAAGCCTGGTTTTTGGGGATGGATAAAAGTAAACTAGGAGCTCTACCACTATTGATGCCTCTACTGTCTCTGTCATAGATGCTGCTCTCTTGTATACTATATAAGATATACCTATGCTGGTGGTGCTACTGATACTAGGTCACCAAAATTTAGATCGCTATCTCGCGATTGGATTTTGTATTACTACAGATTGACATTTACAGCTATGTTTTATGAGAGAGATTCACACAGATGGACTAATTAGGACTAGCTAGGATAAGACCCAGCTAGGAGACCTAATCTGAGTAGCCATACCTCAAAATCTACGAGGGTAAATAAATTACGGGGACAAGGGGCCAAATCCATACGATCGTTGGATGCTGAAAAAGAACTGGGTGAGCCTGCTCTGTTATAGGGACTAACGGATTAGGCGCACAACACTGTGAAGCTTTGGCTTTATAACAAGAGGTTATCGAACTGCCTATTACTCAAGTACTAGTCATGATAATGCTTTCTCATGGAGCCTTTGGATGACCTCCCAGCTTCCAGCTTCCACATTCTATTAAAGAAATCAATGCATTTTCTTTCAATAGGATCATTGAAGATGGAGAGAATTTGGGATTGAATCAAAATACCGAAGACGGAAAGAATTGGGTATTGAATCAGCTCATGTGGCTTCTTTATAATTTTATGTCAGGTAGCGTGATTTCTAAGAACAAATGCAAAGGATTCTCCATCGTTGTTGTATTTTCCTATTTCTCTGTTATGCCCTGTGTAGAATATTCTACAACCATATTTTGCTTATAGGCCAAATGCAAATGTTATGTCCTAAGCTATGTCTTTTGACCTTGCCATTGCTTAAGTTACAAAAAATATCCATGGTTAACCAAAATTCATAAAAGAGGTACTATATCTTTCTCACATGCCAATATTCCCTTTATAGGGCTTTGTGGTGGCCTAAGGCCCCACACATAGTTCATGAGCCCTAAGGAAAAATGTTTTCACCCAATAACTCTTTTCACATCAAATCATGGCCAAGGGACTGAAAGCCATACTTGGTGTGTCAAACCTCAAAATGCGGCTTAGTCATTTTGGCGGATAGGTGTGATGCTTGTAATTGCAAATCTAATTCTTTCAGCCCGCGTTGAAATATTTGTAGTTACATATTTTATTGAAAGCACGTTTGAGAATAGAAATTTCAGAAAACGAGGTCAAACATATAAATCCATATATTACTAAAAAGAGTTGGTATTTGTTTTTATCTAATTATTGGTTAAGAGTTTTTAAGATGGAAGGAATTAAAAGAGTAGGTTAATTGCTATAGAGTTAAGAAAGAGTTATTCTTTAAATTACTTTTAAGGTTTTTTTAATTGGTTAAACTTTTTTTAGATGTAGGAAAATGGGTGAAATTGTGTTAGAAGTTGGTCAACTACTTGTTAATTTAAATGATTTGATTTTTTTGAATAATGAGAGGAATCAATTTGCACTATCTATAACAAATTTTGGTCCACTTAAAAAAAATCTCAAATTCAAAATAATATATATATATATAGATAGATATAGATATATAAAATGCATTGATATAGAGCAAGCATTTTTATTTAGAATAGGGTATTTATTTTACATTTATGTTTTTCATTTAAGTGTTATTACATTGGAGGCACTTTTTATCAAATTCATTATAATAAAAAATATGTATGTTGGTTTTAAGTTTGACTCACAGTTTATATTCCTTATTTGGTGGAGTCTTCGAGTCTCCTCATTGTCTGAGTCTCTAGCCTAGCGCCATGTACCATGATCACAAAAGTGGTAGGTAAGGTCTTTATGCCTCTGTCCATACGTTGCAAATTTCATAAAGATCTATACCTTCTTCCATTGAAAGACTTTCCCATATATGTCTTACGCTACCAAACTTCAAATCATTGGGTTACAGCTAGAAGGTGTGGCCTCCTCTAGTGGGAGGTTCAGTCCAAATATTTAGAGGTCTTAAGCTCAATATAGATAATTTGATCGTTTCAACACATATCCCGATCTATACTTGGGATGTGATTTGCTAGGCCCTTCATCGTTGTATTTATTGTCCAATCTATCGACACAATCTACTATGCCGAAGGGAAACATATTTAAATGCAAACAACTTCTTGGAAACAACCATGAAGGTTTAGACTTTTAATAAAACACCCTTTCTTTGAAACAAAATTTTTAAGTCAAATTGAGAGATTGCAAATGAGTTAACATAATACGTAAGAGAAACTTTTATTGAACCACACTTACACCATGCAACATAAACCACATTAGTATGCTCTCTCATATTCCCTCTTTGATCATTGCAAAACATAATCCAATAGTTTGGTTTGACCTAGTTATTACTATATATGGAATTGGAGACACATGGCTTATGCAATCCCTTCCTTATTATGAGTGTTTGACCCTTCATGGTCATAAGCGATAATGCATGCAAGATATATCAACTATTGGGAAGATCATGTTATATTGAGTTCATTTCTTTCATTGAGTGCTCTTTAGAAAATGCTCATTAGAAAATGATGTGTTGCTTTGTGGCTTGTTCATGTCACTTTAACATTGTCTTTTACTTTCCATAAATAAAATTCCATTATGAAGAGGATAAATGTATGGCTTTAACTTTAAAAAAAAAATTCAACCTTGTAATATCTATATTTTGTTGTTAAGAAGGATTTGAGTCTCTTTAGAAAGATTCTTGTACATATAAAATGCAATTACAGGGGTTCCTCTTGTAGGCTTGGTAGTTGGGATAGTAGGCTATCATTGTCCCCACCCAAGTTCAAAACCCATGACTATATGTACATGACACCTATGGGAGTGTCAAAATTTTCATTAATGAAAAAAATGCAATTACAAATTGAGATGTTCATCATTCTAGATCATAGTTATTTTCCCTATAGTGTCTCATCACATTTTCTTCTGCTTTTATTAAGAAATCATGCATCGATTTTATAGTATTTTCCAAAGTTAATGGATATTATGTATTTTTAATATTTGAAGTTTTGTACATAAAATTTATTGTAACTAATGTTTTCATTCTCCACTTATCTTAAAAATTTGTTCTAGACTTCAATGTTGTATTATTTACTTGGTCAATGCCTTTGGATGGTCTCCTCCATTTGTTCCTCTATCTTCCTAACACAAGTTGTATCCTAATCCAAAAAAACTAATATGAATATCTATTTGGTTCAAATTCAGTTCCTCAGTATGTTAATTTCAAGATTAATATTGATTACATACGTGTACACAACTTTTTATATCCTTTAAATTAATTGCTTCCTAATAATGTCCATGAATCTAACTTGTGATATACCTTGACATTGATATTTTAAAGTACTTTAAAATTAACTTGTACAATATATACCAAGTTATTCTGTTATAGTTAACATTACTTTATACTATTTTTTATGTGTATACATTTTTAATAAATTTTCAATCTTATTTCATTTTTAATTTTTTCTTTTGTTTTTTCTCCATCACATTTACTCTACCTTTTGTTTTTTTCCTTTTGAGGTATCTTTGCACCTCCTGGGGAAATTGCTAATTTAAACCAATATATGTATGCATGGAAACTTGGATATTAAAGCCTGGATGTACCTAATTATTGATTGCCCTGTTGCATTAAAACAAAACAAAACAAATTACATCCATCAGTATTTTGTACAATTTGAAAATACCTTTTAATCAAAATAATCAACCTAAATTACCAAAAACGAGAAAGCTAACAAAACCATTAAGTGATAAAGTAATTCTCGTTAGTTTTTAGAAGAAAGAATCTTGGCAAAAATGTAAAAGATGAGGAGGCAAAACAACTTCCTGTAGACAATGGAGGCTCCTGCTACCTATAGACAATGGAGACTCGAAGATCTTGTGCTCACCAAGGTCAAGGGATTTCTGGCATGGCCCGCTATGGTACGCGAGTCTATTTTTCATCCCCATTTGTTTTCCCTTATTTGATGTATGCGATGCATGTTGTTGTTGTTATTTGCATTTGCCACATCAAATTATATACTTCTTGTGCCCTGTTTTAATACCCGATTGTCATACAAGGGTTTGTGTGAATGTTTACAGATTCTCATACATTTCCACTACGCATATTTCTCTCTAATTTCTGCAGTGGGAATGCATTAGCTTCTATCATCTTTCTTTACCGGTCATATTTCTTTCTATTTTCTGCGGTGGGAGTGCATTCGCTTCTATTAGTTTTCTTTACATTATAGTTTTGCAGAACGCGGGTTTTTCGCTTATATTGTATACTTATTATAGCTTGCTAGGGATTTTAAATTCAGCGGTTGCAAGGCCGTTAAAATGTGCCCAGTATCGCAGCCATTGTTGCAATTTTCCCAACACATGGCCCAGCATCAAGTAGGGTCGATTGCCCAATATGTGCTGATATTTTCTTCATAATCCCTTAAATGCAAAACCTGGTTGTTGCACGAGGGTTCTTCGAAACCCTGCACAAGAAATTTTCCCAGCACATTGCCCAGCATCAAGCAGGGTCAATTACCGAATATGTGCCGATATTTTCTTATTAATCCTATAATTACAAAACCTGGTTGCTGCATGAGGGTTCTCTAAAACCCTGCACAAGAAATCAAACCCTGTATCAAATATTAGTGTTTAAACCCAAGCGATGGATGCAAGTTTGTGTTTTTTTGTGTTTAAACCCAAGCAATGGATGCAAGTTTGTGTTTTTTTGTGTTTAAACCCAAGCGATGGATGCAAGTTTTTGTTTTTTAAGGTGGAAATTTCCCACAAATTTGCCCCTAATATACAACCATCTTTCTTTATCAATTTAACCCGAAAGAAAGTCTGCCCAACTCAGTTTTAAAAAACTGGCTAAATTGGGTTATTATATCGAGTGCGAGGCTATCTAAATTCACCCCAGTCCCTATAGTGCAGTCATCTGCAAACCGTCCATATTGGAGCCTTCTCTTTTTACAAATAGAGAGGGAAAAAACATCCAATTCGTGAAGTACCACATTCATCAGGAGGGGAGAAAAAACTGCTCCCTGCAGAATGCCTCTATTCATAGAGGTATAATTAGTTCCTTTCTTATCCAAAATAGGAGTAGATAGGAACTTCATTATGAATTCTACAAATAGGGGATCAGATATGTGTTTTTCCAATAATTGGATCAACACAAAATGCTCCTAGATATGCTCCTGGTGAATATAGTAATGGACTTTGTCTAGCTACCCCTATTGCTCCTACTTCTTTTGTCTTAGCTACTGCTGGTGGTTCTACTACTGGGTTAACAGGTTCAAATACTAGATAAACTACTCGTACTCAATCTGCATATATATATGTTATTGGGTCTATCTTTCTCATAAGAATATTCATATATATCTTGTTCTCTAACATGGGGGTGCTTATACAGATGCTTATATAGGTGATGCTTCTATGATGGCTACTTACCCTAAAACTGCATCTACTGTCTATGCTACTATTGGTAGTGGTACTACTTTGGATCAACTGGATCAACCTGGATCTGGTACCCAAGCAATATATGCACCTATAGGGTATTAAATCGATAGAATGGCAGGAGGTTCCTGCAATATCTAGGGCATGGGCCTTATAGGTAAACCAAAAGCTCTACCCCCAGGAAATATCTAGCCATTGCCTTTCTCTTTTGGTATCATTGAGGCATTTCATTGCTTCCACATTGGACCAAAACCATTCCTCAGCCCATTAATAGAATCTCATTTCATGGAGTTGGTTGGCGTTGGTTGAATCTGGCCTTGAAGAATGTAATTATTTATAGGGAATTGGAGATCCTCACGTAGCACCCATTTACTTGGTTTTGTTTGTTTGACTCATTCGAAAACTACAAGTTGAAAGTGCCAAAGAATTTATCTTTTGGGTCCAGGTTGAACTACTTGCACTCATTTGAACTATAGTTTCTCTATCTTATTTATTTTGGAACTACACGGACACAACAACAACAAGTTAGGCTTATTTACATGGAGGACCTACTAAGGCACTTATTTACATGGACCTAAGGTGCACTATAAGGTGGCTTCTTAACTAGCTCCAAGAGGATTACAATTGGCTCGAATTTGTTAGGCCCATAAGCGGCTTGTTTTTACCAATATGATGGCCCTTAAAAATCTGGATCAGTAATTACAACTATTTTTCATTTGGCTAAGTACATACTCTTATGTCATAATCACCTAGGTCTTGCACCTAGATTTAACCTGACTAATAGACTGATATTCCATTGCTGAAATACAACAAACTAGAAATGTCAAAAGCATCTGTTAACAGAAAAAAAATTGCAAGTGTTAGATGAGATACACAACTAAATTGAGAAACCATCAAATATCAATTGATGGCTTACCTATGACTTCAAAATTCTGGATCATTTTGAAAAGATATGAAAATGTGTTAGTCAATTGACATCTCTCAATCATTTCACTTCAACTTCACTTGAAAAATTGGTGCATCCTACAAAACTACCAGTAATCTTGGTAATGGTAAGAACCACCTTCAAAATACCTCTCTCGGCACTAGTTCTCCAAGAAGATGAGACCATCCACAGAAGCCAATCAAAATGATCATGAATTCCTTTACAATGATGGCATATAATGCTGTGGCCTTAATATTCTAAATTAGTAATCACGTATCTCTATTAGTAAGCGTTCTACAAGGGAAGGGTTGCTGCACATAAAATTGATTATAAAAATTTAGATAGATCCTGAAAAGTGCCTGGCTCTCACTGTAACTGTTCAGTTATGTAAAAGTTTTCCTTACCGAGACATGTAAGACATCTATTCATGGTGTTCCAGAAAGTACAAAACACACATATAAACCAAAGAAGTTGCATGATATGACTCAGCAAGATCATAAATACTTGCAAAATTCTCTAAAGTAAGGTCCTAAATAGAAAACACAGATTTCAGTGTTGAGGTTGGACAATATTATAACAAAAAGGAAAAACCACAATGAAATAAAAGAATACCTGTGCACATACTGCTCTCCCAAATATACCTGCAAATTTTTTTAAATATGAACAACAAACACAGATTCAAAGAAATTCATTCCAAAACTAAATTGATCATCTTGTTTATTAGAGTAGAAATACATTAATAATTAATAACCAATCCTCATAAGCAGTAGAGTGTTACTAAAATGAGCTGCTTGCTTGCTGAGAAATATCGTTTGAGAAGTAGCCTACCGAGACATGAAGCTGCCTTGCCTCCCTCTAAACCTTGATAGACATTTTTCTCAACGATTATCTACAACTTATTTCTGATCTCAATCATTATAAGTCTTTCTCAAGTGTTATCACATTTCATGGCCATATTACTTGGGTGTTGCAATGTCCATCTTCATATCTGTCAACAAGCTGTTACAAGCATGTAAAATGCATTCTCTTTAATATATATCTGAAGTTTGGATGTTTGTTTATTAACCATTTAATTCTTTGTCAATTTTGTTTCCTTGTTATAGTTTATAAACATGTTGTATGAAGTTTTTTCATGGAAAAACCTTTTTTTCGAGCTATGATATGATACTCGAACAAACTCTAAATTAAAACATAGCAGTAGAGTGTTATCAATGCTGAGTTGAGAACTCCTACAAACTTTCAAAGTATACTTTGGGACTAATGAATGATCACCAATACTATCATACTTCCATATCCTATTTGGTTGAAGAGCAGAAGAAATGCTTGATACTAACTTAGAATGTGGCAACAAATTACATTAGCTTGGGAGGAGGGGTATTAAATATTGTTAGTTTTTTTTTCAAATTAAGAACTCTTGTTTGGAGAATTAACCATGAATTTTATATTTGACCTTGTTGTATACTTGAAGATTATGATGTATAATGTGTTGTTCAAGGTAATGGACTATCTATTTTAAGTATATAAAGCAGGAATTTATATTGTCTAGAACATGGTATTACAAAATGTCTATCAAGGTTTGGCTAGTAAATAGGAAGTAAACCCTATAGGGGTGGAAATTGTCTCAGTTTATAAGATTGCACTGAGGATTAATGCTAGTTAGTAATTGTTGTACTTGAGGATTAAATTTCCCAGAAATATTTTGAGTTTATAAGATTTCATTAAGGATTAAAGCCATCTAGTAATTGTTGTTATATGTATGGAACCTGCATATAATTTTGAATCAGAATCTCATGGAGCGCATTGTAGAATGCACCAACCTCCTTCAGAGCAATGTCTCATTGAAGAGTAAAAGATTGAAATTGTATTATTTAGATTTTAAGAGTTTGGTGATTGAGAATAACAAGGCCGAGGAGATATTTATAGCGTGTAGTATTTCCAAGCTGTTGGAATGACATCATATGCACAGAGTACTTGCCAATGCAGTTGTTTCAGGAGTTATACCAGCTCATGAAGGAGCACTGTTGTGACTTTTCCCCTATCTAGTCTATAGTCGAGGCTACCCCCTAAATTCTAGCTTGGAGTGCTTATTGTGCAATGAGAAAAATAACAGTTGTTAGAGCAAGAAATAAAGGTTAGGGATTTGTTTGATAAATATAAAGAGGTCAATGAGAGGCTAGAAAAGGAAAAGTCGGAATATTATATGTTAACAAAATATAAAATATAATCCTCACTACAATGTATTCAAACAATGATACATACACACTACAAGACTAAGGTACATTTATGGTACACAAGCATACCACAGATAGATTTGGATAAACTCAGAGCCAAGAACTGTAATAAAATGCCAATCCTGGAATGTTCCATCTCCTAGCAATGCCTAGACTCTAGGGTTTATTTCAATCAAAATGTAGGCCAATTGTGAACTGTTTTACCTCCTAGTGATCTCTCAGATTTTAGTATTTATTTATTTTTCAATCAAAATGGAGGTCAATCTAGGACATCTCTACATCTTACTATTTGTTGGATTTTCTATATAGTCTAGGATCTATACTATAGTATATTAGACTTTACTACCTTAGTATATTCAGTTGTTCAATGAGTTACAGGTAACAAAACTCAACCAATGTTATTTATAACTTAAGTCTCGAAAAAAACATTGAACATGTCATGTGATAAACTAT
>LPNX010917718.1:62806-103809 GCA_001517045.1 Pseudotsuga menziesii | reverse complement strand
GGTGTTCAGCAGAATAAAAAACAAAGTATAAGTCATCATCAAGGGCCAGAGCTATTGATCCAAAAGCTCTGTCAATGTCATTTAGCCAGTCATTCTCATTTTCATAATTCTCTCTTCCAATTCCAATAGACACCTCATAGAGATCTCGTCTCTTGAGATATGCAATCATCTTCAGCTTCCATTCTCAATAGCTTGTGAATGGGGTGAGAGGAGGGATTGCTGAGTCCATTCGAAGTTGTACCTGATAAAACCTACAAATCAAAACAAAAAATCATCGTAAGGTCGGATTGAGCTATTGCTCACATTTCATGGAGAAATCTGTCAAAAAGCTTGTTCTTGAGAGATTGATCTTCGTCCCGCCGTGAGCTCTGATACCATATTAATTCTTCACATTGATCTAGGAACTAAGATTCAATCTCATCAAAGAATTATTAACAATTACTCATGAATTGGAAATTTTCAGGAACCAAATAAGTTTCCTCTCTGTATATTATATAAACAATAAAGGATTACAATACCATGCATGATCCATGGCTTAACTCAATGAAGAATTCGAATAACTAAGGGAAAATTCAAATTCCCATGCATGAGTCTAGCTTAACTGACTCTTTGCCATGCAATACCACTCAGTTAACCACTTGACAAAAAAACCTTAATTGACTCACCAATCCTAACTGAAGTTGGAGTGCAATAAATGACTTAATCTCAACTGAAGGAGATCAAACACATGTCATAGCAACCAACCATCAAGTGCTAGTACTGCATGACTCCAATAAACCTTGATGAGGTTAACTGCAGCTGAACTAACCATCAGAAGTTGGTGAAGGCACCTAGTTCACTCCAGTTCATTAAATAATAATAAAATAATCAATAAATAATGATTAAATAGTATATTTAATGCATGGAGGTTCCTTAACTGACTATAACTGATTGGTTGAACTGAAAGTAACCCCCAGTTAGCAATTAGGTGCATGAATGTCACCCAGATCACCCCTGGAGTGCTCCAGTTAGCCTCCTTGACTGTAGGAAAGGCTAAGTTAGCCTCCTTGACTGTAGGTAGGCGTGGGAGTGACTGGGATGATGGTAATTAATGCTCCTTGATGTCAATTAAACTTAGGATAGTGGTTTAACTAGGCCAATTTTGACTGAAAGAGTGTGTATGATGGTAGATGTCTCCAACACTATTACTATTAGGATTTAACAAACCTCATAGGTAGCTAAAATTGTAAAATCATGCTGCAGAATTTTGGAAACCACACAGAAGAACTTACAACATTTCAGGAAATCACACAACATAATTTAGTGGATAAGCATGCCTGGAAAATGTTGGTTTGAGAAAAGACAAATTCTAGCAGCTTCTCACGAATTCTCACCCCATTGCTAACAATGATAAGATGACCAAATGCTGGAAAGTCTCCTCATGCTATTTATCACAATGCACTATTGACAATGCTGAACTCCTCAATGCACCTCACTCATCCATGACTCTTTGATGTACCTTGGACCTGACTTAATTGTGACTATCGAATGCACCATGGTCCTCATCATAGAAGACACAAATGCTACTTTTTCACATAGCAACTGATGATGCAGCATGATGGCCAAATGCCAAACTATGCCTAGTGCCAAATAATGTTTATTTTTATTGATGTGGTGGCTATTCTATAGGTAGCTGTTACGGTTTTTAAAGTTGATTTATGGTTTTTTTTGGGGGGGCTCATGAGATTGGCACCAAAACAGTGAGAAAACATGACAAGATGTTCGGGTCCCATACTACAAAGGGGCATGGATCCATCTCACAAGAATATGGCTCAAGCATGTAAAGACTCTTATAGATGGATGTCCAATATCCTACTACAAATTATTTGGAAATAAATTCTTTTTACTACTATTCTACACACAGTTATGCCCAGAATTTAAAATTCACTGCTTGTTTACATGCTATATGAACGGTCTGAAGTCATGCCAAAATTTGAAATAATGTGGCGTTATTTGTGCTTTTATAGGTATTTAGGATGTGTAATAACAAAATGCTTCATATGATGTTGAGACTCAATCAGTGTTGCATCAAAATATGCCCAAATTTGGATATTGTTTGCTGCTTCAACCCATATGTCTGCACAGATATGAAAAGATGCCAATCTAATGTTTTTTGATACCTAGAACTTTCTTAGAGTGCATCATTATTAGAAATACTTAACATAAGTGTGTTGAGACAGTGACGCCTTCCATAATACAAGCTACAGTAAGGCCTCAAAATCCAAATCAGCCCCTTTCATGGCTACTGATGACTCGCTGCTATAGGAAATCACCTCTAGGATATGGGTATAATTCTTTCTAGAATTTGGTATAAGTCTCCTCACTATTTCTTATATCCACAGGACCACCAAGAATTGTGCCCAGGTATGCCATCAACCTAATAGCTTCTTCAACCTCATCCTTGTACATTTAAACAACCATATAAAAATCCCCAAGATTTTCTTCATTGAGACAGTAGAGGCAAACAAAAGGATAAAGTGACAAATTTGGTCCCAATCTACTCCATGATAGCACCATCATATTCATCCAAGGGTAAACATGTTTATGCCATAGCTGCAATCCTTTTTAGTCTTCAAATTACTGTTTTTTATTGTTGTAACCTGAATTCACTTAAGGTTATCATTTGGTCTCCAATTGATGTTGAAGGTGCTATAGGGAACACTGAAAGATAAAGATCTGCAACATCCTTACCTATTGGAAATTTTTCCAGATTATAATGGTAGTTGCTATAGGGGTTTTCTTTTGTGACTAATCCCACGCCTGAGACTGTTGTGAGAGACCTCTTTTTATGTTTGTTTATTGTGAAAACAAGAATATTTATTGTTGTTTTGCTATATTCCAAATGAAAACTTTGTCTAATACTGACGGTGACATATTCATTAAGGCATTGTGCTTATATGTGTTTAAATGTGTGCCCGATAGCTTTACTACAGTTGCAATGTATTGATGTTGTTCTATTTCCTTGTTCACCATTACTGTGAAGCCCCTCTCTCTTTTACTACTGGACCCTACATTTACGCACCTTCATAAAGGTGTTCAATCAATACCCATCTTCAACACTAAATTTCATTTATACAACATTATATAATTATGCTATTTTAGGCCATCTCATTTTTCAACTTGGGTGTAAGGTGTAGTAATAATTATGCTCTTTTAAGCCAAACACCGTTGAAAAATGCAAAGAGCTATAAAGGAAAGATGATTTCGCAGATAGTCAAGTGGACACAAGTATGAGTCTTTGACATAGATACACTGAACAAGGAAAAGGAACAAACTTGTATAGTTAGTGCACAGTAAGCAATTAGAGAAATAAAGAAAGATAGGGACCACAAGAGGTAGGATCTAGACAATCCAGAACAATCGAAAGTTTTGAGGTTTGGGTTGACAAAATACTACACAATATTGAGTATCAAACAATTTTTTGACTAGAATATTTCCTTTAGTAGATTGGCAACTAGACAACAACCAACATGAACCCAATGTATGAGATTACAAGTATATAATGTAAAGGCTTCATAATGTCTTAAGGAGATAGTTGAGATATTTAATACTTTCAAAATCTACCACATTACAAAGAATTAAACCAATGAGTTGATGCTATATCTGAAGAGGTATTACTTATCCACTTTGGGGTACTTCTCGTTGTAAATTTCAATAAGGGCATGTCAGAGGTTTTTAAATCTGACCTTTGTAGTTTTATTTCAAAATTTTCCAATTGTGTTTTTTTATCTTATAGTTTTAGTTTTTTAAAAGATCTTAAAGGAAGGCTATATTTGTTTTCCTAAAAGGGACATTATGTTTAGTGGATAGTTTAAGATTTGGTTTACAAATCAAAGTAAGATTTATATTTTGTATTTTGTGCTACAACACCCATAGAAAGCATTTTTGGTTTACAAAGCAAAGTAAGATTTATATTTTGTATTTTGTGCTACAACACCCACAGAAAGCATTTTTGTGCTTTATATAGTAATAAAATGTGATAGTTTTCCCTAGAAAAGAAGGATTCATAATGTAGTGGTATATTTTGGGTATTACCAAATATATACTTTATGTTTCATTTTGTAGCCTTTAACCTTGTATTAACTTGTTTGCACTAAAATAATATAAAGTCTTGTACAAATGTTATTGCTGATGATGAGAATGAATGGAGTAGTGGCCTCATGATGCTATTTGTTGATGATATCTATTTCATTGCAATGTAGTCTTCTATCTTTTCTTCAATGGATTTGTTGCAAGTGAATAGTTGTGTAGTTGATGTGTTAGGAATCATGAGGTCTATATGCATGAATGTTCAAACTATTAAGTATATATTATGAACAACAATGGTTGTTATTGTCCTCGGTAACTTACTCCTAATCATCCGAAGTCTTGGAAATGCACCTTGAGTTAATTTATGAGAATTGCTCTTATCTTCCCCCCATAAATTGCAATCAGGATTTTATTGATAGCTTGGATTTGCCAGCTTTTATTACACCTTGTACCAGATGTGTTTCAGGGCCACACCAAATGCATTTATATGTTCATGTATATGGTAGTCCCCCCTAGAGCATGTTTCCTATATCTACCACTTGACGCAACATGAATATAAGAATAACCAAATAGTGTTTTTTTTCTACGACTTCACTAGGCATTATTATGTTTTCTTTTCACACTTAGGTGATTTTACAGATAATTACTACAGTTTCTTTTGCTCACCACACAACTTGAAACAAGGAAATTAAAATTTAATTCAAACTCTCTAATACATTTCCCTACAGTTACCTTGAAGGGAAAAATTAACAACACTGGAGATTAGAATTTGTTATTTTCTGAAAGTCTCTTTTACCAGCTTTCTAATGAGACATATCAAAACTTAGGAAGACCCACATTCCTAATAAGAACTTCACATTCTTATATTAAATCTCAACTTGATGGTTTTTTCACTTCTTTTAGGTTTTTGCTTCATCTATTATGATGATTGTTGGTGGTTTCTTACTGAACCGCTTCCTCCCCACTTGTTGGCCATTGTTCCATTCAACTTCTTTGGCTTAGTCTTCATTCGAATTTCTACCACCAACATTACTCCAAGTCCATCAAGGACCTTGCATCTAGCTAAGAAATGGTTTCTTCATCATTTGAACTGGATTAGTGTTGTAGTCATATTGGACTCACTAATAATTTCATGATTTCCTTTGAATTGAATTCCATTTGTTAGCACATGAAGAATGCATGATAATTCCATTTTTCTGCTGATAAAGTAGACCATGTTCATTTCTTTGGGCTGCTCTTGGACTGTTCACTTAGGCATCATTCCTCTGGGGTTGATAAACCTTATTTTTGAATGTGCATACCCTCCCCTAATAGGCCATGACTACGGTATGGTCTATTCTACCTGGGATGTGAATGTGTTGTCTCTATTCTATAGATAGTGGTTGATTTTGAAGTTGTAGTAGGTACATGTTCTGTAGATGGTAGGTATAATGGAGTTATATGTACTTCTTGGAAGATTTAAGAAATATTCCCTAAGTTTATCTTTAGTTTGTATCATTATTTATTTTGTAGGAATCTTCTTTTAGTAACCATTCATGAGTTCTTCTCTTACCATCCCATTGCTGAACAAAATTACCTCATTAATGAATAACAAAATTTATGTAGCAACACACACATCCTCAATTGGATTCTACAACTATTTCTTAAACACATCCCTTATTCTTTGGCCATATCAATTTTAGGTTATTAGGTATGCATCAATGCATTATGTTGTTCTCTAAGACTCTTTTGTGGACCACTTTAATAGATTGCATAACTGTTTACGATATTTTGTTTCCTAACGACGGTATATTTTTGTGCTTTTAGTGTGTTTGAAAAAATAAATTGGATTTTAAGCTTGAATGTCTTTGGATCTTATTGTATTTTATTATAATTACAAATGATCAAATCTATGTTTAATATTGCTCCTCTTCCCGATTCTTAAAGGGTGCTAGCTCAATGGAAGAGTGCATGTTTTACAAGTAGGAGGTTGGTGGTTCGATTCCTCCATGCCCTAATGATATTGGAATGTATTTATAAAGGTAAAAAAATTAGTAGTGCAAGATGGATGCAACATTAGATGAAACACTAAATGCAAAACAAGATGTAAAAGTGGACGTCACACCAAACACAAAAATGGATGCAAACGTCAGACGCAAATATGGACACAAAAATGGATGTCACACTACGCAAAATTGGATGCAAAAAGAGACTCAACACTAGACACAATTAATGACTCAAAACTATATGCAATACTAGGTCCAAAACTAAACACAACAGTAGATGCAAAAGTGGACTCCTAACTAGATGTAAATTTGGACATTAAATTGAGCACAAAATATGGTGTATTGATGAACATAAAACTAGGTGTAACACCAGGTGCAAAAATGGAAGGAACACTTGGTGCAAACAAAAACTTAAAATGAGACACAATATTGGATGCAATATGGGACAAAACATTGGATGTAAAACTAGATGTAATACTGAATGTAAGAAGGGATGAAACATTGGACACAAAACTAGATGCAATATTAGATACAAACATGGCTACAAAACTAGGCACAACCTTAGGTGCAACACTGGGTGCAACATTGGGCTCAAACATAGATGCAAAAAAAGACATCAACCAGGATGCAACACTAGGTGAAAACCTAGATGCAAAATACGATGTAAAACGAGATGAAACATTAGGCACAAAGATGGATACAAAAAAATACGTAAACCAAGATACAAAATTAGATGCAAATGGGGATGCAACATTATAAGTAAAATTCGATGCAAAACTAGACGCAACAATGGGCCGAAAATTGGATGCAATCCTAGATGCAATGTTAGATGAAAAATTGGACACTTAATTTTATGCAAAACATTGTGCAAAATTGGGTGCAAGACTCGATGAAAAACTAGGAGCAAAATAAGACACAAAATTGGATGCAAAACTGAGCGTGAAACTGGGTGCAAACAAGGATGTAACAAAGGACGCAAAAAATATGCAATATAAGTTGCGAAATTGGGTGGAAATAAAGGCGTAACAAAAGATGCAAAAAATTCGGTGCAAAAATGGATGCAAAAATGGATGTTAAAAAGGATGGAAAAAAATATGCAATAGATGATGTTTTACGAAAATGTACAATAGCACCAGGTTTAGAGCCAAATTGTTCACCACAATTGGGAAAAAATTACACTAGAATCCGGTGCTAAATTCGATGCTAAATCCAGTTTTTGTTGTAGTGTTAACATCCGAGCCCAGATCTAATATGATATAGTACATATCATAATCTCCTATATGTGCAGTCATTCACATTTCTCGGCTTATTTTTAGTCTCTTCCCTATATGGTTAACTCTCTTTTCAGGTTGAAGGTCATCTAGACTTTATTCTATAAGTGTTTTCAATTCTCCTACAACATCTTTATCATGGATTAGTGCTAAACGACTTTTAAAAATATCTTTAAGATTACTAACCTTTTTCATTGGATGCTTCCTGATTAACCGTTCAAATATTTCGAGCATGGTATTTACTTGTCTAGATGTCGACGATTGATTAGCATCAACAAAATTTGGTTGCACATCTAAGAAGACTTCCTTCCAATTCTGGACATCTACTGGGGCTTTCTTTTGTGCCACAGGTCGCACCTACGGTTGTCCATGTTTTGTATTCTAGTATGCTCTTGTTGCAAGACCTCCTCTTGTAACAATAATGATGTTAGGTTCTCTCATCTCAACATTAATCATCTGAATATTCTGGTTAGGGTTCATATTCTGATCCTACACCCATTTCGTACTTACGATAGTTCGACCCTTCCATTTCACAATTAATTGTGGACACTGCTCAACAATGTGATAAAATGATTTGAAATATGTACATGTTTTCGAAGGACTTTGGAAATCTAGGGAAAAGTGTACTAGCTTCCCATATTTATAGCATATGAGTTGGCCTCTTACTCGACCAAATCATCCTCCTCCTCGTTGATGTCCTCGGCCTCAGAAATTTCTGCCCCCCCCTGTTGAGGGTATTGCTGATGTGGTAGATATTGGTTATGCTGGTATTGTGGCTGAGGAAACTGAGGTTGTTGATATTGTAGTGGGGATATTGAGAAGGATGATATTGAGGTTGTGCTCATTCAACTTGCATCTTCTCATCATTTTTCATCAAGTAGGTATCCACCATCTTTTCTTGTAGTAGCTAAAGTGCTCTGCATAATTTTTCATCATGTCCTACAGACTTAAAAAATTTAGAAAACAAACTAGATGGTGTACTTACAATCTTATGTAAATACATACATTCTTTGGACTTCTAGCCCCTAGTATGACATGTCCTACAACAAGACATCCATTGGTTGTTTATCGGGTTTGGCGCTCTTGATGTGACGTAGTTCATGAGCACCAAGAAATTGTATTTATTGCATCCATCTATTCTACATTTCGTACACCATAGTTATTATTTGACTTCCTTTCCCTTCTTGATGTCTTGGAGTTGAATCGTAATATTGGTCAGCTATGATTGAATTTGCATCATTCCTACACCGATTTCTCCAATCGGTGATGATTATATCTTCATGGATATTTCAAGCACTTCTATCTACGACACAATCTTCTGCTACATCAATGGGATTTGGATGTGAGACATCAAGGAAAAAATGAACCATTCCTTGTGTTTTACATCTGACATTTGGAAGCTCACTTTGGACATTAGTGTCTTGAATCTTTGGTCAAAGTCCCAAACAGACTCTGTCAGCAGTTGCTTAATTTATTTGATCTCAGTAATGCAATGCGACTTATAATTTGGGTTCCTAAACTCATCTATCATGGCCACTCGAATCTAGTCAAGCATTTTCTAGGAAACTGCTATTGGAGCTATAGAAAATTTCATGTACGAGTCAAGTGCATGACCTTGTAGAGTTGTGATCATCTATGCTTTCTTGATATTCTCATCCTAGATCTGTTGCATTGTCCATACGACTTCACAAAGAAACCAATGTTGTTTTGGGTCTTTCAACCCATTTCCATTGAATATTGCTAACTCAATGTTAGTCCTAGCCATTGTATTAACTGTTGGTACAGTTGGAACAAAATTTTTCCTAGCCAGACTCCTTTGTCGGCTATTTAAATCATTATTACTACTCGTATTTACATCGTTAGTACTAATTGTATTTACCTCTGAGCGATGTGCACGGTGCCGTAGGTGAGTTTTGCCCATGTTTCAGATATGTAGCTTCAGTTGACTCTTCTGATTCTTTGTCTCCTTCAGATATCAACTGATATTCTTCTTCTTCATCATAAGACCCTTCATCTAAGTATGAGGCAAGATCATAATCTTCTTCTTCTTTGGTCATGTTGCAACTCCCTCTTCCTAACATAGTCTTTCTTCGCTTTTCTGATCTAAATATTCTTATGCTTCTCAAACAACCAGACTCTAGTTCAGTTTCACTATCTCCAGGGAACATCTCAACTCAGTTTGCATCATTTTTCACAGAGTTCAGCTGTGACATACCCACCTTTTTTGTACACATCTTCCACTTGTCACATTTGTAGAATGTCTTTTTCAAAGACACGCATTTTTATCCACGTCTTTAAAGATGGAAGATATCTAGTGCGTGGTCCTTGAAAAAAAATTCACTATGCCTCACTATATGAGGTTATTGTTTCAACATCAAACTCAGTAATGTATCCCTCCAAGATATTACTTGTCCAAAAATCTACACCCCTCGACACACGGTTTCTTACTCTTTTCCTGTAGCAGCTAAAGTGCTCTGCAGTATTTTTCATCATGTCCTACAGACTTAAAAAATTTAGAAAACAAACTAGCTGGTGTACTTACAATCTTATGTAAATACAGACATTCTTTGGATTTCTAGCCCCTATTATGACATATCCGACACCAAGACATCCATTGGGTGTTTATCGGGTTTGGCACTCTTGATGCGATGTAGTTCATGAGCATTGATAAATTGTATTTATGGCATCCATCTATTATACATTTCGTACACCACATTTATTCTTGGACTTCCTTTCCCTTCTTGATGTCTTGGAGTTGAATCGTAATATTGGTCAGCTGCGATTGAATTTGCATCATTCCTACACCAATTTCTCCAATCAGTGATGATTATATCTTCATGGATATTTCAAGCGCTTCTATCTACGACACAATATTTTGTTGCATCAATGGGATTTGGATGTGAGACATCAAGGAAAAAATGAACCATTCCTTGTGTTGTACATCTGACATTTGGAAGCTCACTTTGTACATTAGTGTCTTGAATCTTTGGTCAAAGTCCCAAACATACTCTGTTGGAAGCTGCTTAATTTATTTGATCTTATTAATGCCCCGCAACTTAGACTTTGGGTTCCTAAACTCATCTATCATGGCCACTCGAATCTGGTCGAGCATTTTCTAGGAAACTGCTATTGGAGCTATAGAAAATTTCATGTACGAGTCAAGTGCACGACCTCGTAGAGTGATGATCATCTATGCTTTCTTGATATTCTCATCCTAGATCTATTGCATAGTCCATATGACTTCACAAAGAAACCAATGTTGTTTTGGGTCTTTCAACCCATTTCCATTGAATATTTCTAACTCAATGTTAGTCCTAGCCATTGTATTAACTGTTGGTACAGTTGGAACAAAATTTTGCCTAGATATACTCCTTTGTTGGCTATTTAAATCATTATTACTACTCGTATTTACATCATTAGTACTACTTGTATTTACCTCTAAGCAATGTGCATGGTGTCGTAGGTGAGTTGTGCCCATGTTTCAGATATGGAGCTTTATTCAACTCTTCTGATTCTTTGTCTCCTTCAGATATTAGCTGATATTCTTCTTCTTCGTCATAAGGCCCTTCATCTAAGTATGAGGCAAGATCATAATCGTCTTCTTCTTTGGTCATGTTGCAACTCCCTCTTCCTAACATAGTCTTTCTTCACTTTTTTGATTTAAATACTCTTATGCTTCTCAAACAACCAGACTCTGGTTTAGTTTCACTATCTCCAAGGAACATCTCAACTCAGTTTGCATCATTTTTCACAGAGTTCAGCTGTGACATACCCACCTTTTTTGTACACATATTCCACTTGTCACATTTGTAGAATGCCTTTTTCAAAGACACGCATTTTTATCCGCGTCTTTAAATATGGAAGATATCTAATGCGTGGTCCTTGAAAAAAAATTCACTATGCCTCACTATATGAGGTTATTGTTTCAACATCAAACTCAGTAATGTATCCCTCCAAGATATTACCTGTCCAAAAATCTACACCCCTCGACACATGGTTTCTTACTCTTTCCAATCGTTCAATCACCTGAGGATTCCACTCCTTCAGTTCTCCTCCTTGGATATATCTTTATTGGGTTTCCAACTTAGACAACCACTCATTTAACACAATGGGAAACTCTGAAAATAAAATCTTGTGTATATTCATATAGAGGTATTGTCCCAACCACTCTATTGTTTTCCACCAATATCGTTTGCTTTCTTCTTGTGTGAATTCTAACACTTTGAAATTCACTGAATCTTGGATCTCAGGTTTTGTCAGTTCCCATAACATATCCCTCACCAAAATCATTTGGGTCCCAACAACAAAACCATTTATTGTATTTTATTCCTCTTTTTAGGACCCTGACCAAGGTTATGTCCCTTCCTCTTAGCACAACAAATCCCAAGATATCAGCTCGACAGAGTAGAGATCAGTCACCAACACCTGTGACACAGATGTAGTCTCTCCCAGGATATCTTTCTTAATGGATAACTGCCAGAGCCAAGTTTCTACAGTTGGGTGGGGGTTTTTTTGTACCTTGGTCCCTTACCAACGTGCTCAACGAGGCCCGGAGATTACTTGGTAATCCTCTTCATAACCTTAAGGGGTTTCCTTAATATTTTTATTTCTTGACTCTTGGGATTCATTAACTTAGCCAAATTTCCAAAAAATCCATGTTTAATTTCTTTGTTTTTTAACGCAATAAGATTAGGTTTTTGTTAGGATCGTTTTCCATCTCGCATCCTGCAACCCACAAGTTGTGAAATGCGGGAAACCATTTATTTTTTATATTTCATTTTTTGAACCCACAACCCGCATCCCGCAAATGCAGGATGCGTGAGAATTTTTATGTGTGTTTGTTTTGTTTTGTCAACCCGCATTTCGTATCTCGCAACTTGAAGAGTGCGGGTTGTGGGGTCATCATTTGTTTGTGTTTTGATTTGCATATTTCTGCATCCCGCATCTCACATCCCACAAGATGCGGAATGTGGGGTGTGGATCCAATTGAATAATTTTTTCTATTTTGTGTACCTGCATCCGAAAAACCACAAGTTGCGGAATGCAGGTTGTAGAACAATTAATAAACTTGCAATTTTGTTTTTGATCCCGCATCCCTCAAAGCTGATCCTGACCCTTCTTTCTCTTTTACCTTCATTTGACGGTCTATATTATTTCTCGGGATTTATAAATATGAAAGTTTTGATTTAATATTTTTCATTGTTTTTACTGCTGTAATTCACTCTGCTGTGTGATTTTTACCTCCATATTTTACCACACAAATCTAACGGTGATTACTATAGTTTCAGGTTGGTTAGTAGGTTGTTCTCTCGCATTTTGAATTGTTTACTATGCTTACTATATAATTCAATTTTAACTTCTGGTATAAAATATTCAAAAACAACACATGGTGACATCCAAAACCCCCAGAATTACCAGGAGTAAAAACCTCTAAAAGGATATGTTCACTAAAAACCAGAACTTCAGTGTCTTTTCTGATACTAGCAGCCATGTCACTGAAACCTATCATTTAGACTGGTCCAGGGTTTACTCGATTTTCGATAATAATGACCTCTCATATTTCCAGAATGACCAAATGGTTTATGAGAGAATTAGAGATTTTGGCTTACATATGATTGCTTCCAGACCAGCCATCATACCTTATAATGATGTTATGCGATGGATTATTGACCACACCAATGTGAAAGATCATTCTTTCAATACTAGTACCAGGTCTTAGCTAGCCAATTTCCGCTCAGAAACCTTTGTCAATATTTATGCTCTCAAACATTATACCTTGCTCCTAGATGTAGATTTTGTCAACACTACCAAATCCAAATTCAATTTCGACCAGATGCTCAAATCATGGATGACAGAACCCCACAAATTTTCCAAGAGGAAAGACGAATTATACCCTGTCAAGTGGTTCAAAGAGCCTTACTCCTTGTTATCAGCCATGTTGTGCAAGCTTTATGGACTTCCCAACTGTTCTTTCTTCAAAGAGGAATGGGCTCCCATTGCTCATCACATTATTACCACTGGTGAATCTTTCCCTTGGTCCTCAATTCTATCACTAGAAATTAAAAACACTATTCAAGAGTTCCAGAAAACCATTACTAAGAAAAAGCCCAATTTTTATCTCACCGCCTTCATTGTAGATATCTTCTGTGTTGATTTCTGTTACCCTAATTTGGGACGGAGTTGGAAATTTCCGTCCCCGCCTATACATATTTACCATTATGAACTCTGGGATAGTAACTATGTGACTCGGTTCTATGACAAATGTGAAAGTTTTCTTAGTAGGGTGTACTTTTTTATTTTCAATAAAGAAGCCCCCATGTTCTCACTGGAAGCAAAAGCTCTCATAGCCACTATGGGAGACTAGTATGTGGGTGAATTTTTCACCTACATCAAGGCTTATGGCAGCAATGCATCTCACATGTTACCTAAGGTCATCCCAGACAGGTTGGTCTTAGAATAGATCTCATTTCAGACAGTTACAGAGGGAATCTACAAGAAATGTGTTGCACCAAAGAGAAAAGTTTGGCCCAATTTTCCTATTACACTTGGATCCTTGAGCGTTCCCTCTTCTACTTGGGCATCGAAGTTGAGTGACCATATCATGTCACTTAAACATGGTTTTGCAAGCAAAAGGTAGCATGATCCTAAAGGGACTGTCGATTTACACCTGAGGCAAAATAGTTTCAAAACGGGTTATGTTCATGAAGAAAATCTCGATGATTTCATTTATCAGGGAGTAGATACATTTTCTGAAGTTCTAGAAAGGGCTAAGAGAAAACAAGAGCAAAGCCATATCCTGCAGTATCAGAAGGAGATCAGAGACAGGGTAAAACATTACAGATCTATGGAGTTGGACATCATGGAAAGGATGGAAAAAGATAGGGAAGAAAAGGAAGCCTGAGCTGCAACAAAAGAAGTTTTGGCATCCAAAACTTCCTCGATGGGAACCAGCTCAGACTTGGATAAAGGGAAAGCTCCCATGGGAGAAAATCCTTAGGTATCTATGGAATAGGAGGTTAGAGATTATTTGCAGACTTCAGAGCAGATAAATAAGAGGCTGAAAAAATTGATTTCAGCACTAAATACTCAGGAAGTTGCAACCTCACACCCAATTGAAGATGCTCAAATGACCACTGTGAATGATAATATACAATATGTACTAGCATAGATCGAAAAAGAGCCTCCCAAATGGATACAATCATTAATCTCATCTGCTCCTGCCTCTACCATTGACTTGACTCATTCAGAGGAAGAGGAGGGCAGAATTTCTCCCGTGCCTATTACTGTTGAGATTGATAATGATTTTCAAAATATTTCCAATGGTAGTAATGGTAATCCTTCATCCTATATCCCTCAATCTCAACCTTTATGTTAGTCTGCTCCCTCTTCTTCCGCAATACTTCTTTCTTCAATAATGGCTTTGTCATCATTTTCTGATGGTTATGTTGTGACACCTTTCATGACAGAGCTCTACTGTAATGCCACTTGTCTACTTGATTCAATCACACATGTTCCTAGGGTTGAACCTATTCCCTCAAATGTTGAGACTCCAGTTTTCAAAATCCCTTTGCATATTCCTTCAATTAGCTTAGTTTCGTCCCTTATGTCTGAGAAAATTGCAATAGTATCACCATCATCATTTCTTAAAGCTACTACTATGCAATTTCCTTCTATAGAATCTTCTGTTTAGGACATTTCTTTAGTCCTTGAAGTGACTCTTGTTCAGAATGTTACTTCCTCCACTGCCACCTCTCATATCACTATGCCTATTCCCTCTCAAACCATAACTCAAACTTCATCTTTGATATCCAGAGGCCTAAGCATACCTCCTATTGATGAGGTCAGAGATTATTTTAATGAAGAATTTTTGGTATCTTTGGGTGAATATCGATATAGTAAAGCTGAGAAATTTGTGGTAAGATGGGGCAAGAAGAGGAGCAGAGATCAGAATGAGATGGATATGTCTATGGTCAATGAAATTTTATGGACACCACAATCGAGTGATACACAAGCTTATGCTACAAATGTAGCTTTTGTTGTAGGAGCGTTCACAGGTGCCAATATGGATGCTTTCAACTCTCTAAACAAAGAGTTTGATAAGCAAAAGGCATAAATTATCAGTTTGAAAGAATCACTAGAGCAACTCAAGAAACAACATGAGGACAAACAGGATGAACTCCAACTGAAGAATGTTTCTCTCAATGAAGATTTACAGAAATAAAATAATGATAATGTTACTCTTGTTGAAAAGGTTGCAGCATTAGAGAAGAAAAATGAAGATGCAACTCCAAGCGCACCTTCATATTCATTTTCTAGGTTTTCCCAAGAAGAGTTTAAGGAGCTTGCTATCAGAACTAACATGGAAAATTTTTATTTGGTATGTGAGTTGTTTGGAACTCTTGCTGATATTTGAAACTCATACTATGTTTGACAATATGTTTGTGGTTTTGGAGGACCTAATTGAGAAACGACAACAGGCCTCAAAATCTTATGATGAAGTCACTGATTGGCAGAGGTACATGAAGGAGATTCCTTATAATATCACTCTTCTCACTCCTTTTCAATTTAAAAGAGCCAGAACTATTCTAAGAGAATGGGAATACTTGGATGATATAGTGGTCGATGCCATAAAGAAAGCTTAGGCTATATGTGGCAGAAGATGGTATGAAGTTGATCATATCATGACTGACTTATCTTTTCCTACCATGGCGCTTATTCAGAAGGCATGTCTACCTAGATTGACGATTGAGAAGGTTGAGAAATGGAGGGATGACTAGGAGGATAAAATCAAGGAATTGGATCACATCAGCATACATGATATGGAGTAGTTAATCAAAAATCCATTCGTAGTGCAAAGAAAGATCCATGTATACATCCGAATTTGGCATAAGTTGGATAAGAATGAGATCAAAGATTATAAATGTGATTCTCAATTAGGCATAGAATCAGCCACTTATCTTGATATCGAGGAACTGCTATGAATTTGGAGAGTCTGGAAAGATTTCCCAGGATATTAGCCTTGTTTGGTTTTTGGATTCCCTTTAGGGGGAATTCTATTGTTTGTAATCATTATTTAAGTAAATGATCTCCAATGGATTAAGGGATCTTGAAATTTTGACTTTTGGAAAGGATACTGATACAAGGGATCAAACAACACTTCAGCCTTGGCTAAGGTCTTTTATGTAGTTTGTTATAGGGAATTCTGAATATAATACAGTGTTGCAATTCGTATCTTTTGTACGTGATCTATCAAATTTCTTTGACAGTTTCAGTTTTCTTATTACAAATGATCAGATAGTATTGTGGTTCATTTGCAATTGGTTAATGTGTTTATTTAAATTTGATTTATCTCTATTGATTATTAATACATTGATAAAACTTCATCAAATTTCTTTTATAAACTGTCTTTATCTATTTCTGCAAATGCTTCAGCAGTAAGGGTTTTATAGCTTATAAGTTGGTTTTTCAACTAACTTGAGCACTTGCAGGTTATCTTGAATGGTTTAATTCTGATTTATTGTTATTTAATTTTCATTAAACAATTTGTAATCTCATTAAGTACAGTCTCATTCTATTTAAATTTTTGTCAATATGATGAATTATTTGTTCTTTACACAGCTCAAGACAAACTGTCAATCATCCAACACATTTTGAAGTAGTTTAGATTTAGATTAGCTTCTTCTTCCTAGTTAAATTAAGTTGTGTTTTCTGTTTATCAACTCTCTATTTTCCATTATGGAAAATAGATCCCCTTGTGGATCAAATCCAACCATTAGCCGACAGAGGCTACATAAGTATCTGTGGGAGATTACCTCCTTAAATAGCTCGAGGATAGAACAATACCTGCATGGGATTGTTTGAAGCCTTTGGGTGGGTTTTCTTCATGTGTTGTAAGCCTTGAACACACTAATCAGCCACATACATATTTGGGGCTTCAACAAATGGCGCTAGAAGGAGGGCTGACACATCATGTCTAAACGAAATAATCATACACCTCCTCTAGCAAGAGATCTGATCATTACTCGTAGTCGCGCTAGCGTGTCTACCTCAGGGGAACAAGTAGTTCAAGATTCAAACACTGTTCCAATTACCCTTGGACAAGAACAGTCTACCCCATCAGATAGATACATTCTCATATCGCCAATCCTAGGGCCCATCACAATCGAACAACTGTTGAAGGGTAATTCCCACAACTTTGCTGAGTTCAGAAGAAAATTCATTGAAGATAATCCTACTCGGGACTTTCCTCAACTCAGTAATCAAGACAGTCGAAGCCCAGGTAATAAAAATAGTGAAAGATGTCATGGCCTTTTCAGTGAACCATCCACTCTTGTGTTAGATCTAGGTTCCTTGTTTCCAAAGTTAGCAACTCCTCAACATAACATCCGAGCAGGAGGGCCACCTCCATCTCCTCCCTCTTCTTCATCTTCATCTGACGAATCATTAGATTATGAATCTTTAGACTCCTCAACAGAATCTATCCTGATGGATGATGAATGACCTAACATGCCATGGTTAGACAAGGGTGCCGTATCCATTTTAGGCGATCAACACAGGTTGTTTAAAAATCCCAAGAAGTGGCTTCCAAAATTTAACCCAGATGATAAAATTCCTGTGGAAGACGACATAAAATCCTTCATGCAAGCCATCAAACTTAGAAACGTTATCCATGAGGATGTGGTTTGTACACTCTTCCCTTACACATTTGAGGGAAAATCTTATACCTGGTACTTTGCTTTAGAAGCTAGCTCCATCTTGTCATGGGATGTGTTTTCTGAACTCTTCACTCAAAAGTTTGGCGATGAAAAAACCCCAGAGGAATTAGTAATATATATCTCTTCCATGAAAACTAAGGGTAAAGAAAGATTGAAAGACTACAATCACTGGTTTTCATATTTAAAGAATAGGATCCTAAATACAGTGCTTCCTATGGAGGAATTACTGGTAGCTTACTATATTAAGGGTCTCCTAACCCAAATAGTCATGTGGGTAAAAAGGGCCCATAAAGAATCTTTGCAATATGCTTTCTCTGAAGCCATTCAGGTCGAAAGAGACATGTTTTTTCTCAAAGACAACCATGACTCTACATCCGAACAAGCATCTACCCCATGTAGGAAAACTGACAGTTCCCTTAAATCTGCTGCTACCAGCCAAGATCTATTCAATATGAGTGAAGTAAAGAAGATCCTTCAAAGGATGTCTAATGATATGGTAGATCTCAAGAAGACAAACAATGAAAATCAATCAAATAATAGAGGATTCAATAGGCCACTATTGGGGCTCGACATTCAAGGTCCTTTATTTTGGCAACTCCATGGTTTCGGTGCGAAGCTTGTAAGTGGAGTTGCGACCCAAAATAGTCTTAGGGGTGTTGAGGTTGGGTCGAAGCCCCTCTTTTCATAAATGACCCATGGTTTAAACTCATGGTTTTTAAGCCCATGGTTTAAGCCCATGGTATTGTAATAGTGCACTTGTATAAATAGGCACTTATGTAAAGGAGTCAGGTTAGGCTTTTGAGACTTTTAATGTATGATGATTCGATGCAAAGGAAGAAAGACTTGTTTTAGGGTTTAAGGTTAACTCCCAGCTGAGTGCATGGACGACCTCTGTAGTTGAGTGCGTAGAGGGTTTTTGTAAGAAGGTTAAGTCCCAGCTGAGTGTTTGGACGACCTCTGCAGCTGAGTGCGCAGATCAGAACTGTGTGTTTGTAAAAAGTTGAATATAACCGCAGTTTTGTGGATGTAGCCCCTACACTGGGGGTGAACCACGTATATCTTGTGTTGTGGTGGTTTCTGTTATTTTGTTTCTGTTTTATGCATTTGATATGTCGATGAATGATAAAGTGAGATATACTATTAAGTAATAACTTCGCTGTGAATTCCCAGTTAAGGGTTAAGCAAGTAACTGTCTATTTATCTAAACTGTGAAGCTATTTAAGTGAACATTGAAGCTTTATATTGCATATTTATTCTTTGTTAAGGCTAAAGGTATAGTAATATCCCTCTTCTACTTGCAGAAACCTGATTCTATGGCACCCCATAGCTGTTTCAGGTGAGACTGCAACCTGTTCGCAGGTTGTTGCCAAAAGGGCTAACACTGTGGGTCTTTTTGTTCGTGTGAAGATAAAAGGATAAAACCCGGGTCTGCCCATAGCCCAACAAATCGGTTCTGTTGCTGGGACTTGAACTCGAGTCTCTCGGGTGAGAGCCGAGTATCCTGACCAACTAAACTAAAAGGATAAAACCCGGGTCTGCCCATATCCCAACAAATTGGTTCCGCTGCTAGGACTTGAACCCGGGTCTCTCAGGTGAGAGCCGAGTATCCTGACCAACTAGACTGAATGTTAGGAAAGCTTGGACATTTTAATGGAAAAGATGGTAATTTAACCCATCCTAGTATTCCCTGACTGGAATAAGGAGTTTCATGTTCATGTCGATGCATCTTGCATTGCTTTAGGTGTAGTATTGGCTCGGTCAGGTGAAGGTAATATTGATCACCCTATTGCTTTTGAAAGTAGAAAATTGTCCACAGCAGAAAATAATTATACTACGACAGAACGAGAAGGTCTAGCTATGGTTTATGCCTTGCAGAATTTTCGACATTATTTGTTAGGATCTCATTTTAAGATGTTCACTGACCATTCTGCTTTGAAGTATTTGGTTAACAAGCTTGTGTTAGGTGGAAGGATATGCATATGGCTGATTTTGTTTCAGGAGTATGAGTTTGAGATCATAGTTAAGCTAGGAAGACTTAACCTGGGGCCTGACCACTTGTCGAGGCTCGAATCAGGAGAAGAACCCACTAGTTTGGATGAAGGTCTTCCTCATGCCCGGTTGTTTGCCATCCAGATGGTTGATGACTATTTTCAGGATATTGTTTAGTACTTGTCTATAGGTTTTGCACCCTCTGAGATGACAACACAGTAGAAGAAGCAGCTGGTGGTTAGAGTAGCTGACTTTACCTTGATAGCAGGACAACTATATAAGATGGGACCAGATGAAATACTACGCATATGTGTCTTGGAGCATGAAAATCCATTAATTCTTGCTAAGGCACATTCTGGAGTAGCAGGAGGTCATTATGTAGGAAAAGCTACAGCACAGAAGATTCTGACAGCAGGATTGTGGTGGCCTACGATTCATAAGGATGCAAGAGAGTATTTCCACAGCTGCAATATCTGTCAAAGGAAATGAAAACCATCCAGGAGGGATGAGATGCCTCTGGTTCCACAGGTAACTTTACAAGCATTTGACAAGTGGGCTATTGATTTTGATGGGCCAATCAATCCCCCTGCAAATAAATCTGGAGCGAGATACATTATTACAGCAACTGATTACCTTACTCGTTGGGTCGAAGCTCAACTAGTCAAGGATTGTAGTGCTGCTACAGCTGTGAAGTTCATCTTTGATAATATTATGTCAAGGTTTGGATGTCCTAGAATTCTTATGAGTGATCAAGGATCACATTTTTTGAATAAGATGATTGAAGCATTGACTAAAGAATTTCAAGTATATCATCAGAAGAGTACTACCTACCATCCTCAAGCAAATGGAACTATTGAAGCCTTTAACAATATTCTTGAGCATGCTCTGACGAAGGTTTGCAATGTTAACAAAAATGATTGGGATCTCAGAATTCCAGCAGTATTAAGGGCTTAAAGAACCACTTGCAAGAAGTTGATAGGCCATACACCTTTTAGGCTAGTATATGGACAAGAAGCAGTTATGCCTATGGAATACATTGTTCCTAGCCTCAGAATATTTGCCTTCATAGAGATGGATGATACAGCTATGTTAAATGAAAGGTTGGTAAAGATATTGGAACTAGAAGAAGACAGATTCATTGCAGGTTTCTAGCAGCAAGTGCATAAATCTAGAGAAAAAGCATGGCATGATAGACACATTAAGAAGAAGCAATTCTAGCTTGGTGATCTTGTGCTCTTGTATGACAGTAAATTCATGAAGTTCCCAGGTAAGTTTAAGACACATTGGAAAGGACCATACATAGTTCAGAAAGTTACTGATGATGGCGCACTTCAGTTAGTTAAATTGAATGGAGAAATTTTACCCTCCATGGTGAACGGAAGTAGATTAAAGAAGTACAGAGACAAGCCTATATCCCCTGATTAGACGTAGTAACAAGAAGAAGAGTTGAAGTACCAATAACAGTTGAAATTGGGTACTAGACTATAATGAAGCTGTTCTCAGAGAGCTATAGCAGATTGCTGGAAGTGTCGAAGGTTGTGGAAGAAACTTTGTCGAAGGTCGCAGATTCGACGCTCTGTCAAAACTGGCGTCAAGATGTGTCGAAGGTCCTTCTGGTGGTGACGCTGAAGCAGAGTGTCCCGGGACGGGACACTAGTGAGTCTTAGGGGCCTGTTGGGGCTCGACATTCAAGGTCCTTTATTTTGGCAACTCTGCGGTTTTGGTGCGAAGCTTGTAAGCGGAGCTGCGACCTAAAATAGTCTTAGGGGTGTCGAGGTTGGGTCGAAGCCCCTATTTTTGTAAATGACCCATGGTTTAAACTCATGGTTTTTAAGCCCATGGTTTAATCCCATGGTATTGTAATAGTGCACTTCTATAAATAGGCACTTATGTAAAGGAGTCAGGTTAGGCTTTTGAGACTTTTAATGTATGATGATTTGATGTGAAGGAAGAAAGACTTGTTTTAGGGTTTAAGGTTAAGTCCTAGCTGAGTGTGTGGATGACCTCTGTAGCTGATTGCGTAGAGGGTGTAGGAAGAAAGGTGTTGTAGCTGAGTGCGCAGCTTAGAACTGTTGAGAAGATCTGCAGTTGAGTGTGCAGATCAGAACTGTGTGTTTGTAAAAAGTTGAATATAACTGCAGTTTTGTGGATGTAGCCCCTACACTGGGGGTGAACCATGTATATCTTGTGTTATGGTGGTTTCTGTTATTTTGTTTCTGTTTTATGCATTTGATAAGTAGGTGAATGATAAAGTGAGATATACTGTTAAGTAATAACTTCGCTGTGAATTCCCAGTTAAGGGTTAAGCAAGTAACTGTCTGTTTATCTAAACTGCGAAGCTATTTAAGTGAACGTCGAAGCTTTATATTACATATTTATTCTTTGTTAAGGCTAAAGGTACAGTAATATCCCTCTTCTTCTTGTAGAAACCTGATTCAGTGGCACCTCATAGCTGTTTCGGGTGAGACTGCAACTTGTTTGTAGGTTGTTGCCGAAAGGGCGAACACTGTGGGTATTTTTGTTGGTGCGAATATAAAAGGATAAAACCTGGGTCTGCCCATATCCCAATAGCCACCTTTTAGGAGACCAAATCCCAGTGAGGGGTTCACCTCAGAAGAGATATTCTCTATATTGAAAGCCTTAGCTACAGGAACACTAGACATCCTAGAAACCTCTGAAGATCAGTCCACTCAAGATTCACAACCTCGCCAAGAAGAAGAGGAGGATGACCGGTAGGTTAGCTCTGTGAGCTTATTTTTAGAAGAATAAGAATAATAATAAGAAGAAACCGATACAGTTTTTAATCTCTAGCACACACACAATACTAGGTCTAAAGGGACACCTCCTCAGGAGTCATCTACTCTAACACAGGCCTCTAGCAAAGGTAAATCTCAAACTCAGAAGGACACCCTCATGCCTGAGCCAGGATATAACTTGTTCGAGGATCTTAAGAGAGTCAAAGAAAACATATCTTTATTTGACCTTCTCGAAATTCCTTCCATAAGGGATTCCTTACCTAAAATTATGATTATAAAGCAACCCCAAGAAGCTAAGAATAATAACATTGACTCTACTTCTCGTCCAAACCATCCTAAGCCTAGGAGAAAGGGTACTCCTCCCTTTTTACTTAGCTTTGGGATATTTAAAAGGGATGTGCATAACTCTATGGTAGACTTAGGTGCTTCATCCAATGTTATGCCCCTTTCTGTGTGTAAGAAGCTTAATGCCACCTATGAAAACTGCCCTATTCTGATTGTGCAATTAGATAGATCTAAGGTTAAAGTGGTAGGGAGGGTGAGAAATGTTCTTCTCAGACTATCTACAAATCCTTGGATTCATCAAACAATAGATATTGTGATTGCACATATTCCTGAGACCTATGGTATGTGGCTGAGTTGGGATTGGTTAGAGAAATTTAAAGGTTACTTTGCTGCTGATTGGTCTTGTTTGTGGTTTCCTCTTAATGGGCATCCTAATAAGCTCAAAGTTGATAAAGAACCTTTCATGAAACAAACTGTAACTGATCTAGATGGTTCCAACAAATCTATCTCCTTCTTTAACAATCAAATTGAACATTTCACATTTGACACTTTCTTTGGAGACTTACCTGCTGATGTATCACCAATAGAGAATGAGCAGAAACACTCTAAGGTAACTCATCTTACATATATTCTGTTCTCTAGCACTATTGTTCATAATGTATATAACGTAAATAACAATTTCAGGATTGATCCTATAGTTTGGACCTTGTTTTTTGATGGCTCCAGGTCAAAGGAAGGAGAAGGCGCAGGATGTGTACGTAATGATCCTAAAGGGATCAAAACCATGATTGCATGTAGGTTGGAATTTGAATTTACCAATAGTGTGGCTAAGTACAAGGATTTAGTCCAAGGACTCAGGAAAGCTATCGATATGGGAGCCTAAGCAATTGAATGTGTGGGAAAGTCTGAAATCATTGTGAAACAGGTATGAAATTAGATAGACTATTTATCTCCACACCTAGTTAATTATCAAAGATTAATTAGGGACATGTCTAGTTCCTTCTGAGCATTTAAGATTAGATCTATTCCTAGATCCCAGAACTTTGACGAAGATTTTCTAGCCAACACTGCATCTAGACTGATCCCTCCCAAAGGCTTGTCTCCACAAACCTTCTCTATCAAATTGATGTACAGACCCTCAATAGTCGACAATGTCACAAATTGGAAGGTGTTTGACGATGACCATCAAATATTTGACTCCTTGTCAGCCCAAAATACCTTCGAGGGTATGGCTATTGACGAAGTCGATCATGAGAAGTCTCTATATGATCCTTCCAACATCATCCCCAAATCCATCATCAGTTTGGAGAATTTCTATGATTTACAAGATAAATTCAGACAAACCATCAATTGCAAGACTCAAAGCTCGACCTTGAATCACTACCCTGTTAACTTAGGAACAGAGCATGAACCCCGATTTATCAATCTTGGAATACACTGTTCCCGTGACGAAAGAAGAAGTTTTATCAAAGTCTGCAAAGAATATAAATATGTTTTTTCCTGGACATACGATGAACTTAGGACCTTTGATACTACCGTCATGCATCATAACGTCCCCATGAAACCTGATGTAAAACCCTATCAGCAAAAATTGAGGAAAATGCACCCCATTCTAGAGCCTTCTGTTATGAAAGAACTAGACAAACTGCTTTCAGCTAGGATCATATTTCCGGTCCAGCATACGCAATGGATAGCTAACTTGGTCCTTGTTCATAAAAAGAATGGGGAAATTAGACTCTACGTAAACTTTAGGAACCTGAACCGAGCCTCTAAAAAAGAAAACTGAATGGGGAAATTAGACTCTACGTAAACTTTAGGAACCTGAACCGAGCCTCTAAAAAAGAAAACTATCATGTTCCTCCAATGGAGCAGATCCTACAGAAGGTAGCCAGATCATAGATGTTTTCACTGCTAGACGTTTTTTCTTATTACAACCAAGTATTGGCTGCACCCAACAATCAACTAAAAACTGCTTTCAGAACCCCTTGGGGAACATTCACATATATATGAATGCCGTTTGGACTAATAAACGCAAAAGCCACATTCTAGAGAGCTATGGACATAGATTTTAGGGGTTTGATTCACAATTCTATTGTTGTGTACCTTGATGATGTTACCATTTACTCTAAAAGATGATAGGATCATTTGTCTGTGCTAAAATAGGTATTCAAAAGGTGTAGGAACTTTGGCATCTCCCTCAATCCCAAGAAGTCCATATTTGCAGTAATAGAAGGTAAGTTGTTGGGTTTCATAGTTTCAAAAGAAGGTATGATCATTGATCATGAACACGTCGAAGCAATCTCCAATATCGGCCTTCCTAACTCTTGTAAGGAAATGCAGTCATTTTTGGGTAGGATTAATTTTTTTCGAAGATTTGTTCCTAATTTTGCTTAAGTAGTTAAACCCCTATAGTTTTTGGTTAAAAAAGATGTACCATTTAAGTGGTTCGAAGAATAGAAAAATGTGTTTATTGAAATTCCAAAAACCATAGAAGAAGCACCTACTCTCATGTCCCTGGATTTCAGTAAATTTTTTATATTGTATACATTTGCTACTGACTTTTCTTATGCTGCTGTCCTAATGCAGAAAAATCACGAAGACATCGAAATCCCCATTTCTTTCATGAGTTCATCATTTAAAGGGGCTGAAATCAATTACTCTTAGGTTTACAAACAGTCCTACACAGTATACAAATCAATAAAACATTACAAACCTTATCTTTTAAACTTCAGGACCAAGGTGATTGTCCCTTATGCAGCAATTCGCAATGTCCTTGTCCAAAAAGAGTTGGGAGAAAAGAGAGCTCACTGAATGACCTCCCTTCAAGAATATGATCTAGATTTCTAAGCCTACAAATATTGTTAGAGGACAAGGTTTGTGTCATCTCACCACCCATTCAAATGACCCTGAAAATCGACAAGTTGGATGGGAGCGGGAAGAAGCTGCTCCTACAGGTTTTGTTAATGCACTTGAAACTGCGACATTTGAATGGTATGTTCACATCAAATTCTTTATTCATAATGGGTTTTCTCTTGAAACCATAGATTCCAAAATCATAGAGCATTGAGGATGAAATCAGCCCCTTATCAACTTATTAATGATGTTCTGTTTAGAAAGAATTATGATGGAGTGTTTCTCAGATGCATGGAAAAAGATCAGACTATTGATTTCCTATTTCCATTTCATGCAGGACCTGTAGGTGGACAATTATCAGGTGATACCATGGCTCAAAAAATTATCAGGGTAGGATACTATTGGCCTACCCTATTCAGAGATGCCCATTCATTTGTCGTAAAATGTGAGCCTTGCCAGAAGTGTGCTGGAAAATTTAAGAAACCTGCTTATCCCTTGCAACCAGTAGTAGTCCAATTCCCATTCAAGCAGTGGGGATTGGATTTCATTGGACCCATCAACCTTGTTTCCTCATTACAACAAAAATACATTTTAACAACCACTGACTATTTCACAAGGTGGTAGGAGCAGTCCCTTTAAGACTGTGTAACACAAGCCAGGTAATTTCCTTCCTAGAAAATCATATAATCACCAGCTTTGGCACCCTTGAGTATCTTGTTTTTGATAATGCTTCCTATTTCCAGTCCATTGAATTGACTAGATACGCCCTTGAAAGGGGATAAATCTTAATTTTTTTGCTAATTACTACACCCAAGGAAATGGGCTTACAGAATCCTCAAACAAACACTTGATAAACATCCTCAAGAAGATGGTGGCTTCACATCATAAAGACTGGCACACCCAAATTTACTATGCTCTTTGGGTAGATCGAATCACCCTAAAGGCAGCCCTTGGTAACTCCCCTTATTTCCTTGTTTATGGCAAGAAAGCTGTCTTTCCACCCAATCTCACCATTCCTTCATTACAGTCCAAGAGAGTGACTCTTCCCCATTGCAATAGAGGATTGGTTCTCTGCTAAAACTAGAAAAGGATAGAGAGAAAGCCAAGAATAATTTTTACCAACATCAACAGTTGGTTAAGAAATGGTTCAATGAGAGGTCTTCTTCTTACAGAGATTAATCAATGGGATATTTAGTGTTGAGATTGGACAAACAACACAAGGATAACAAACAATACACCAAGTTTCAGCATCTTTGGCTAGGACCATTCATTGTTATAGAAAATATTGGTCCTAGTATAGTTCGACTACAAACACTAGAAGGGGTAGAAGACACCTTCCCAGTGAATTTTTTTCTGCTCAAGAAGTACTTTGTCTGAAAAAGGTTGATTCAACCTTGTACATAGGTTTGGTGTGTTATTTTCCTTTTATTTTCTGAATTTTTGCTTGATTTTGGTAACTTTTGGTAATATCTACACCCTTGGCAATAATGAGCAATCAGCTTTCTCAATATTCAATATTCTCAACTCAAACAGATCTGTGAGTGTCTATCTTTTCTAACTAATATCAAGGTTTGTTGTAATTGAATGATGACCACATTTACAACATTTTGTATTGATGCCCTATCGTCTAGGTTAATATATTTTACATGCTTTACTCTGATGATGATAGTTATGGAAGAAAAGGTTCACCCTATCTAATGTCTCATTAAGGCACTGTGGCATATCTTCATAGCCTAGTCAGTATTACTCGTTGGATTCCAATTATGGACATATATCTTATTTTGTGAATTACAAGATGAGGGGTCTCATCACGAGTCAAATTATTAGGTTCATATGTGATCAGTGGAATGACATATTTTCCATTTAATATGGGGAGATGGCCTCTAGTTCTCTGGAAGATGGGAGATCCTATCATAGGTCAGCTCATTCATGATCTACAGAGCATAAGTGAGTAACGCTGCCTACATATGGACACCAAGCCATGGCAGTGTCTTGTAATTCACACTTTACATCAAACCTCGGTCAAACCCCAAGCAATAAAGCATTGCACACAGGAAGAGGGGGTCCTGTCTAAGGCCATCCTCACTATGATAATGGGATTGATATTGGACTGAAACTATAACCAAATGGTTCCCAAGCCATGATAGTTTCTTTTAGCGATATAGTTGGAAGACAAGAGGTCTTCTTACCGAGCTGGATTTCTCAGTTTCCAGGTCAGGTTTGTGAATGGCATTGATTACCATAACATGGGGCAATGGTCTTGTGTCAATGCAATATTTCCTATTCTAAAAAAGGGGGGGGGATGATAGTTTAAAAGGAATTGTGTGGAAAACCAAAAGTAGTAAAGGTCTGATATCAGGTTCAACTTTAAACTACATGCCTATGTCAGCCTCAGTTCAGATGACCCTATCTTCCAATGACATTCGAATCAAAGTTGCATCATTTTTAGAATGACCATGGATGATATTGCATCAATGATTTTAAATATTTCTAGTTAGTTACATTCTTATGTTAACATTTCTTGAGAGTTAATCATTTTCCCACTGACAATTTTGATTGGAAAGGATTATTGTTTTGTAGAGATAACTGGTTCTTCCAGCCAGTCGCCATTTGTTGTAGGTATAATATATCCCATGTCATTTGACACGGGAGCCCAATTACATGTATGAATATTACTTGGTAAGACTCTTAATAATCTTAAAGGGTTTCCCTAAGATTTTGATTTCTTGACTCTTGGGATTCATTAAATTAGCCAAATTTCCAAAAAAAACATGTTTAATTTCTTTTTTTTAACATAGTAAGATTAGTGTTTTGTTTGGATTGTTTTCCATCTTGCATCCCGAAACCTGCAAGTTGTGGAATGCGGGAAACCTTTTATTTTTGATATTTCATTTTTTGAACCTGCAACCTGCATCACGCAAATGCGGGATGCAGGAGAATTTTTATGTGTGTTTGTTTTGTTTAGTCAACTCGCAGCTTGCATCCTGCATGTTGTGGGGTCATCATTTGTTTGAGTTTCAGTTTGCGTATTTTCGCATCCCGTATCCCACATCTCACAAGATGTGGAATGCAGGGTGCAGAGCCAATTGAATAAATTTTGCTATTTTGCATACCCGCATCCTGAAACGTGCAAGTTAGGAAATGCGGGTTGCAGAACAATTAATAAACTTGCAATTTTGTTTTTGATCCTGCATCCCACAAAGCTAATCCTGACTGTTCTTTCTCTTTTACCTTCATCTGATGATCTGTATTATTTCTCGGGAATTATAAATATGATAGTTTTGATTTATGATTTTTCACTGTTTTTACTATTGTAATTCGCTTTGTTGTGTGATTTTTACCTCCATATTTTACCACGCAAATCTAATGGTGATTACTGTAGTTTTAGGTTGGTTACTAGGTTGTTGTATCACATTTTGAATTATTTATTGTGCTTATTGTATAATTCAGTTTGAACTGCTGGTATAAAATATTCAAAAATGACACATGGCGACATCCAAAACCCCTAGAATTACCAGGAGTAAAAACCTCTAAAAGGATATGTTCACCAAAGACCTGAACTTTGGTGTCTTTTTGAATACTAGAAGCCATGTCACTGGAACTGATCATTTAGACTAGTCCAAGGTTTATTCAATTTTCGATAACAATGGCCTCTCAGATTTCCATAGTGACCAAATGATTTATGAGAGAATTAGAGATTCTAGATTGCATATGATTGCTTCCAGACCAGCCATTTTACCTTATAACGATGCTGTGCGATGGATTATTGACCATGCCAATGTGAAAGATCGTTCTTCCAATACCAGTACTGGGTCTCAGATAGCCACTTTCCACTCAGAAACCTTTGTCAGGATTTATGCTCTTAACCCTTTTACCCAGGTCTTAGATGCATATTTTGTCAACACTGTCAAATCCAAATTCAATTTTGACTAGATGCTCAAATCCTAGATGACAGACCCCCCCAAATTTTCCAAGAGGAAAGATGAATTATACCTTGTCGAGTGGTTCAAAGAGCCTTACTACTTGTTAGCAGCCATGTTGTGCAGGCTTTATGGCCTTCCCAACTATTCTTTCTTAAAAGAGGAATGTGATCCCATCGCTCATCACATTATTACCACCGGTGAATCTTTCCCTCAGTCCTCAATTCTTTCAATGGAACTTAAAAACGCTATTTAAGAGTTCCAAAAAGCCACTACTAAGAAAAAGCCCAATTTTTATCTCACCGCCTTCATTATAGATATATTCTATGTTGATTTCTACTACCCTAATTTGGGATGGAGTTGGGAATCGCCGGCCCCGCCTATACATATTTACCATTATGAACTCTGGGATAGTAACTATGTGACTCAGTTTTATGATATATGTGAAATTTTTCTTGACAGGGTGTACTTTCTGATTTTCAATAAAGAAGCCCCTATGTTCTCATCGGAAGAAAAATCTCTTACATCCACTATGGGAGACTGGTATGTGGGTGAATCTTTCACCTACATCAGGGTTTATGGCAGCAATACATCTCACATGTTGCCTAAGGTCATCCTAGAAAGATTGGTTTTAGAAGAGATCTCATTTCAGACAGTTACAGAGGGAATCTACAAGAAATGTGTTGCACCAAAGAGAAAAGTTTGGCCCATGTTTCCTATTACAGTTGGATCCTTGACCGTTCCCTCTTCTACTTGGGCATCGGAGCTGAGTGACCATATCATGTCACTTAAACTTGGTTTTTTAAGCAAAAGGCAACACGATCCTAAAGGGATTGTCGATTTACACATGAGGAAAAATCATTTCAAAATAGGTTATGTTCATGAAGAAACTCTTGATGATTTCATTTATCAGGGAGTAGATACATTTTCTGAAGTCTTGGAAAGGGCTAAGAGAAAAGAAGATAAAATCCATATCCTACAGTATCACAAGGAGATCAAAGACAGCGTAAAACATTATGGATCTATGGAGTTGGACATCTTGGAAAGTATGGTAAAAGACAAAGAAGAAAAGGTAGCCCGAGCTGCAACAAAAGAAGTTTTGGCATCCAAAAATGCCTCAGTGGGAACCAGTTAAGACTTGGATAAAGGGAAAGATCCCATGGGAGAAAATCCTCAGGTATCTGTGGAACAAGAGGTTAGATATTATTTGTAGACTTCAGAGTATATAAAGCAGAGGCTGAACAAATTGACTTCAGCACTAAATACTTAGGAAGTTGTAACGTCACACCCAATTGAAGATGCTCAAATGAACACTATGAATTATAATATACAATATGTACTAGCAGAGATTAAAAAAAGAGCCTCTCAAATGGATAAAATCATTAATCTCATCTGCTCTTTATTCTACCATTGAATTGACTCATTCGAAGGAAGAGGAGGACATAATTTCTCATGTTCCTATTACTGTTGAGACTGATAATGATTTTCAAAATCTCACCAATGGTAGTAATGGTAATCCTCCATCCTCTATCCCTTAGTCTCTACCTTTATGTCAGTATTCTACCTCTACTTTCACAATACTTCTTTCTTCAATAATGGCTTTGTCATCATTTTCTGATGGTTATGTTGTGACACATTTTATGACAGAGCTCTACTGTAATGCCACTTGTCTTCCTGAGTCAATCACACCTGTTCCTAGGGTTGAACCTATTCCCTCAACTGTTGAGACTCTAGTTTTCAAAATCCCTTTTTCATATTCCTTCAATTATCTCAATTTCATCCCCTATGTTTGAGAAAATTGCAATACTATCACCATCATCATTTCTTAAAGATACTACTATGCAATTTCCTTCTATAAAATCTTCTGTTCAGGACATTTATTCAGTCCTTGAATTAGTTTAGATTTAGATTAGCTTCTTCTTCCTAGTTATATTTAAGTTGTCTTTTCTGTTTCTCAACTCTCTATTTTCCATTCTAGAATATAGATCCCTATGGATCAAATCCATCCATTAGTCGATGGAGGCTACATAAATATCCATGGGAGATTACCACCCCAAACGGCTCGAGGATAGAACAATACATCCATGGGATTGTTTGAAGCCTTTGGCTGGGTTTTCTTCATGTGTTGTAAGCCTTGAACACCCTAATCAGCCACATACATAGTTGGGGCTTCAACATGTGGAAACACATCCAGGAAAAAACCACAAAGGTTCTCTTCATCTGGCATAAGAAATATATGCAACTTTCATCTGTGCACTAAGCAACATAATCTGTTCTAGATAGTATTCTCTATCTTTGCAAACTCTTTCTTTCTCTCATGCTCTCTGATCTTATCCTCTTCTCTTTTTCTACTCAACTCTCCTTATGATCCACACACAACATGGATCGAATCAACTTCTCCTACACTTCTGCGTACTCAGCTACAGATTCTTCAACTCGTATGCACTCTGCAAACACTAACATAAGACAAAATATGGATCAATTAACAATATACACTATAGAGATAACACAAGAGAAGATAACCCACATACAACTTGGGTTTCTTCTTTTATAGAATCTTTCACACACTCTTTAACTGTTTCTTTCTTGGTTGACTTCCTATACTTAGCCAACATGATGTATTTCCTATTCTAGTAACACCTAACAGTAGGCACTAACAACCTGAATTACAAAGAAACCTTCAAACATGTGGTTTCCAAAATATCTATCCGAAATCATACCCATGATATTTATGGCGTGACAGTTTCTAACCATTATGCCTTACTGTCATTTTCCAACTGTTATGCCACTTGCACGCCTTTGCATGCCTTCTGATACTATTATTCCGTCACATCTTCCCTTGTCACACTTCTTCCTTCTGTGGTGACTTCCTCTTCTGTCGCTTATCTTCCTTCTTCTTCCTTGCTATCATTACTTTTGTCATAGCTCCTTTCTCTTCTTCTTTCATGTTGTTGCTTCTGTCACAACTCCTTTCTCTTTTTCATTATCAATTCCTCACTCCTTTCCCTAGGCCCAACACCTTACAATAGCGATAAGATTAAATACACCACCATGCAATTAGAGGGGAATGCATACAATTGGTACATGTGGTGGAATACAACAACCTGAGTCTGTTCCTTTAGTTGGAATAACTTTAAGAACGACCTTCTTAAGAGGTTTCAAGGTGTAATCGAGAAATATTTTTTTTCTAATATCACCAGATTACAACAAAAGGGTAGTGTACATGAGTACACATGTAAATGGAAGCATTGGAAACTTGAGTTATAGAATAAACCAATGAATAATATTTGCAAACAGAAATACATGGGATAAAACCAAACATTCATGATGAGTTAGAATTACATAACACTTCTATCATGGAGAAGGCAAGACGTAAAGCCAAGATCATCGATAACAAGTTTAAAAGATCCTCTTAAATTAACTTTGACAAAACTACCCCAAGAGGAGTCCTCCCCGATCAAAAAATATAATAACTTCAAGATATACGTTGCCACATCTAAGGGAAGGAGAAAAACCGAGTCTAGAATCACAGAGTATGATAGAAGAAAAGTGCAAATAGTGCATTGAAATGGGGCCCTAAACATAGATGTTTGTAAAGGAGAAGCCCCCAAAAGTTGTATGCTTGTGAAGCTGAAGAAGAAGAAAAAATATCGAAAAGTGAAGATTTAAGTGAGGAGGATACATGAAATCAACATGACTTCCACTCGCAAATAGAAGATGATACACCAAAGATATCATTAGCTTCCATTACCAAGATATCCCAACCACAAACACTAAAGATAAAGGGACATATAAAAAACAACAATGTATTGATTCTCATAGATATTATTAGTACCCATAACTTTATTAATGTTAATATTTCTAAGATATTCAACTTATTCATTTTTCCAATGCCTAACATGAAGGTTATGGTAGAATATGGCAAGAAGATTGAAAATGTTGTAAAATGTCACAAGGTTAAATTACAAATACAAGAGTATTATCTACAATATGACTTTTTTGTTGTACCTATTGGAGGAGTAGATGTTGTATTGGGAATCCAATGGTTGCAAACAATGGGTACTTACTTTTCTAACCATTAAGATAACTTCATCAAGTTCAAGTGGCTAGGAAAAAAGTACAAATTGTACGGTTTTTTACCACCACAAGCTCAATTAGTTACATCACATCAAATGGAAATGCTAATTCGAAAGGGAGAACCTATGTACATAATTCAATGTCAATAGATGGAGTTGCTTACATGTGAGGGAGATGACTAGAAACCACTAGAGATAAAAGAGCTAATCCAAAAACACTATAAGGTGTTCCAAGATATTTTGATGGATCTCCCACCAAACAGGAAGATTGAGCACATGATTGAGATATAACTAGGGGAAAAACCTACCAATATTAAACTATACAAATATCCAAATCACCATAAAACAAAGATTCAAAGGTTAACCCAATATTTGTTAAAATATGTGTTGGGAACCCTATATGCAAGTTAATTAAAGCCAACATATAGAGTGTTCAATATAAATTGTCAACCCAGGGAAGTATTTTATTTCAAAGATAATGTGCACTATATATGATTAAACACTAAGTAGCTAATACTGTAAATGAATTATCCTACCTTCCTGTTCAGCCCAACTCATCCCAAGATCATCTTAATCTAATTTACGTTCTTAAGAATGAAAAATCATAGATACCTTCTTACAATCCTTAATCTAGAACTAAGAGAATCAGAAAATAAACATCTAGATTTACTTTTGCAGAAAGTTAAATCCTAAATTACCAGGCCATCTGAAGATCCATTATAACTATCTCAATCCAACTTGATCTAGAATTTAGAAATGTAGAAATTGAGCTTCAACAATTATAACTACAAATGGACTTAATTAACAAGGCTCAAGAAAGACATCAATTGAAAGAAACTAAGTATGAGATCGACTATTACAACTAGCACACAATCTGCATACACGAAATTAGTCTACACAGTTGACTGTCACACCACTCTGCTGCAGCTCACAGGGAATGCAATTACTAATCAATTGAAGGCACACACAGTAAATCATTACTATTGTAGTTGTTAAAAAACAATAAATCTATTGTAACATCCACACCGCACAATAGAGGAAATAAATACCTAATTAACTCATAAATCTCTGTAGGAAGGCAGGCCCAGCCTTCAAACAGAGACGTCGTAAATTAACACACATTAAATGTCGAGATCAGAAGAAAAATGCTCCTTGTATTAAATAATAAAATTGAAGCTACAATCTCTGTCACAGCTTATACAATAAAATCAATTAATTTCCAACCCCTGGCTTGGAATAGTTCCCAATATTTATACATTCACAATCATAACTTCTACCCACTGATATCGGGCAGCCATGAAGATCTCTGATCTTTAGGCTGCCCCAATTACAATACGCTATTATAGCTGTGGGAAATATAGGAGAAGAAAATATAGGAAGGCTATTACTCAAGCCAAGAATGATATAACAGGATCAATCTAGAAGATGCTCCATTAGTTGTAGCTGCCTTTGAGCAGTGGTGCACTGTTGCATCCAAATCTGTTGCAGCCACCCTTGTACAGCTTGTGTGGAATAGTAACCTTTGACTGTGTCCTTTGTGCAGAGATGGAATAGGTGGCGATCATCTCAGTAATGAATTTTCATCTCTCGCTTGACTCATTCACCTTGATACACATGTATCCTCTACATCTTGAATTATCTTTATAAAATCACCATATGTTAGCATAATCCAAGATATAGAGCCATGATTACAACAATGATAAGTATCAATAAGATAAGACAATAATTAACCATACCTGTATGAATTGAGGGATCAAGTGAAGGAAAACATTTGTTTGGTGTATATAATGGAGTAAGATAAGGAAAAAAGGGATAGGTAAATGTGGTCAAAAAGGGGTCATTTCCAGGCCCAACATCTCCCCCCAACTGTCCTGTTGCATGTCCCTATGCAACAACCTCCATTAGTTTGAATCTGAATTTGGCATTGTACTTCATTCATGGAGAGAGGAAATGTTATATGGGAGTTCAGATGTTCCCTGTTTTTCCAAAAACCCATTATAGACAACTCAATATCTCCAACACTTCTTCTCTTCTTCCTTTGTCGATGATAAGTCTTCCTTGTATGGTTTTTTTGGTCACCAGATGAGAGCCTAATTTGAATTTGAGTCCCAACCAATTCACTCCACATTCCTTCATGCACCCCACATATCCCTAAACCCTAGAAAGTGCATGTTTAAAATTCTTGTAACAGTGGGGATCTCTATTTCTCAAGGTTGAAGAGGTAGCCTACCATATATGCTAGCTACCTTCCAAAGCCAATTGTTGATGCTTGGAAATATGGCTGACACTGGTAGGGATAAGATTTTCTTGAATTTCCATCATCTACTGAGTTTGGATGGGACATGTGAGTCTATACTACTGATGAGCAAGGAGAAGATGAGGGGTTTTAGGTTCACTTTGAACCCAAAGGTTAGAGTGGGACTCATTATGAGAACAATTTTGGAAGGATCTTTCTCACTGAACATGATTGCTAACAAAGGAGGTAAAATCCATCAGTTGAACATCACCTAAGAAAGGGGTAGGATTCAAATGGCGGTCCAAGGGACAAGCCAACTCATGTAAATAAATCTGACAAAGCAATTTTTGCTCAACAAAATCACTTTCAAGAAATGTTTCCAGGAATTTAGTTGAGGTTGCTATTTCATAAGGTCTCCCTTCTTTTATAGCCTTCAGTTTAAACCAAATGAACTGTTCAAATAAAAACATAGGTTAAGAGGAATATGGTGATCTGGTACCTATCAGTTCCTAGGAGAGAGTGTGCAACTGGTATTTTTCCACCTACATGGATTTGAACTTTTTCAGCTCTTTCTGTATCTCTTCCCAGTGAAATTTCTGGAACATTAGTTCTTCTGCCCATCTTTCCTTCAATTTCCTGATGCTCTTCCTATGTTCATAAAGGGGAACCATTCCTTCTTGATACCTCTCCACCCAACTCTTCCACTTCCTCACTTATATTCTTAGGAGTGAGATCTCTTGGGTCAGCCTCTGGATCCCTTCATCTTCAGCGTGATCTTCATTATCAGAATTCAGATTGACAAAATTTTGTGAAAGTTGAGTCCATACCTAGCCACCTGATGCTTTAGCTTGAACATTCTGCACCGCATGTATGGGTATTCTTGCAATAACTTCTGGGGATGCTGGTTCTTGTGTAACAGCATTCCCTCTTTGAATTTCTCCTAAAATAACTTCAACTCTAGGTGCCTCTGAAACAAATTATAGGGATGTTGGTTCTTGTGTAACAACATCCTCTACTTGGAGTTCTCCTATAGCAGCCTCAACAGCCAATTGTGAAGGTGTTGGTTGTTGTGTGGAAACCTCTTCCTGAATTTCAATCTCCACATTTGCCTTATTTTCAGCTATAGCTTTAACACGAAGATGCAAGGCTACTGGTTCTTGTGTATTAGAGCCTTGCCCTTCTATTTCTTCATGCTACTAGGGTTGTTCTTGATTTACTTCCATGTCCTCTACAATATGGAACTGTTCTTTGAGAATTTTAGTGTCCCTTGAGGACTGTGATTGCATTTGTTCATCCTCTCCTAGATCCAAATCAAGGCTTATGTCCACCTTGGGATTTATTTCTTCTTGCTGCATGAGAATATTAGCAGAAATTTATGGGTATGTTGGTTCTTGTGTGACAACATCTTGGTCAACTTCATCATTATCCTGCTGCTGAGGTTCCATCTCTATTAATTCTGTGCCCCGAGAGGTACAGAAGTCACAACATAGACTTCTTCGTTAAAATCAGGAATGTTTTCATTCTCTTGTTCATCTGCCCCAATCTGGGAGGAAACTTCAACAAGAATGTTCAGGGGTGTTGGTTCTTATGTATCAACACCATGTTTATCTACTGCTTCCATTTGTTGAGGTTGCTCTTGGGGAGATTCACTGTCCTTTCAATCAGATTGTCCCAGGAGCACTTCTGTTTCTTCTACTAGTTGTGACTGTAATTGTTCATTTTCTCCCTTTTCTATACTAGGAATCATTTCTATTTCCATTTCTTATGCATCCCTCACTTCCACCTTAGGTGATTCTTGTCCTTGTTCTTCCACAGATGTTGGTACGGGTTGTTGTGTCACAAAGGCATGAACTATGACTTTGTATCCTGACTAGTTAAATATTTCCCCACACATAGGGAAGACCACTCTCTCTTCCTCCTCACCATCCTCAACAGGAGGTGATCCTTCTAATCGGTTTGCAACTTCAACCAGTGTGTGCAGCTTCCTTTCTACCTACTTCCTGTATGCTTCCTTCCAGTTTTCTATTTCTTTCCGAAGTGTCTATACTTCTTATTTCATTAGACCATTTTCATGCAAAAGTCCCTCAATTTGAGGTTCCTCTGTAGCCAGCTCTTGTGGGGCATCATTTGCTTTGGGTCTTAGAATGAGGAATTCAATATGTGCTTCTAGGGTTCCCATCTTTCCCGTGCTACTTCAGCTACTGTAACTGACCTGGTTCTTTTTCTTCTTATCGGTAGTGATGCCTGAACCTACTCTTTTGACCTCCTTATTTTATTTAGTGGTGTAGGAATATCCAGATTTGCAGCTGATGTGGAAGGGATTTCTTCTATCTCAACATCCTCCTTTTCTTCTTCAATCAAAGTCCACCCCATTTAGGGGAAGATTCAATAGTCAATTCCTCTACATTCTCTTCTATTATCATGTCTCTAACATCCTCAGCTTCAGCTATCGTAGCATATAATGTTGCTCTAGCTTCAGCCTCTACTGTTAGAGATTCCACATTATTTAATCTTTCCATAGGGTTTTCTCTTGCATTTTCCTCCAATTCCTCTACTTGGTCATCTGACTGATCATCTGATACAGTCTCATCTCCCCCCCCCCAACTAAATTGGAGGGACTCCGGTCCTCCTATTGTTCCTCATATCCCCCCAACTGTACATTTGCATGCTCCTCTTGGATTTGATTAGCCCCCAAGAGTACAGGTACTTATACTTCTGCCTCTATTGGAATGATAGGAAAAAGGATGGGTTCCTGGTTTATTTGAGTTTGACCTGTGAATTTCTGCCAAGTTTGGTTCCTTTGAGCTAATGCCCTTAATATTATTAATTTGATTAAGCCGTGGTGGGTAAGGGAGGATTTTGGATGCATGGTTGTTCTGGAAAACCCCGCCATATGGTGTAGGTCTTTAAATAGATAAAATGGAATATTCAGTAAGGCCCTATGGTGTAGATGAGACAGTATAGGAAGTTCAGAATAATAAACAGTCTAATACCCACCTTCACAGGTGATATGATTTTTGAGGAAGACTGCTACTTGATCCCATGGTCGAGGCAGTGATTGTAACACTATCCCTCGTCTTGACTGACGAATTTGTTTCCCCTCTATCAGAAAATCCTGTACTGCGTTAGCATTGGGGGTTCTTCGACCAAACTAGGCTCTTCCCACCTGAGGAAGTGTAGTGACTTTAGCCACTATTGCTTCAGATACTTCTATATGTAACCCCCTAACCTCTGAGTGGGTTTCGATAAGATTTAAATAAAATTGTAGAGCTCTCTCTCGATGGAACCCATTCAAGCATTGGAATAATTCAGTCCAGCCTGCAGCTTCAAAAATAGCAAAAACTTCAGCATTTATTCTCAGTTCTCATGTATTTGAAGGTTTGTTTTGAGTTGGGATACCCATGTTCGTTTTCCTTATTAATTCTTTATCATCCCAACAGATTGCAGGTCCCGACAATGGAGGTTAAAGCACAGAGTATGCGTGAACAACTGAGAGTGTAGTTGGGTAAATTCAGAATGTTAAGAGCTTGGAAATGTTGGGAAAATTTATCCCAAATTAGGAAAGGTGGCAGTTATAGGTTAAGATTAAATGGCCATTAAGTCGTACGAGCGAACAGTTAACGATATGCGGGTTTAATAATTTTGATGTATTTGTAACTTTGGAATGTATTCACTTGTATATTTTATGTATTGTACCCCGATGTTTATTATGGGAAGTTTTTGTAATGTACTTGAGTCATGTCATGCCCCGATGTTCCTATCAGGAGATTCAATAATGTAAACAAGTCATGTAAAGTCATTGTGGGTAACCCTCCTATTGATTAAGGGTTAAATTTCCAAAGTTGTGGGGCCCTAGGGTTATTAGACTCTCCTAGAGAAGTCGTCCCTAGTGAGTTATTGTCAAGTCAGGAATTAGTATAAATAGAGAGTGAGCCTCTCTATTTATCATACATTCACTCACACTCAATTGTAGCACATAATTGAGAGAGAATAAGTTGCTGGGATAAGAGAGAGAGAGACTACTGCTGTCGGGAGATCATCTTACTATTTTTGGGGTTCTTCTTTTGGTGCTGATTCTATCTCTGAGGAAGTTGCGAGGTTTTCTCCTTTATGGTTTCCTTGAGGAAAAAATTTGTGTTCATTGTCTCTTATATTTGATTGTTGTGATTGTTATTCTCTTAGTTAAATATCCTAAGATAATGCTAGCTTAAATGATAAAAACCTAACATGGTATCAGAGCTAAATTGAGAAGAAGACACTGTGCACCTATGGAAACTAGGGCTTCCTACTTTTTTTTATCTCTCTCCATATATTTTCAGCAAAATAAGGTTGGATTGACTCTCCTCTCCAGGGAACATCTTTCTTTCGAAGCAAAACCTAATGATGAGCATTTTCAGTTTTTGACCCGACAGTGCTGCCGAAAATCAGGGCTTCCCACAGAAGTAAAATTTTTTAGTGAGACCAGGCCTGGATTGATCTCCTCCAAAAAATCAAAGTTTATATTAATATCAAAGTTTTTGGTTGGACAAAACTTGGGGAAATTCAAACCCTAATCTGCTCGTGAACTAGCTCTGCAGAAATTCAGCTCCAGATCTAGATCCGACATCTTTGTTAGTTTTTCAACATTTAAGCTAGCATTATGATAAGATCTTTTCACTGAGAGAATAACAAGCACAACAATCACATAAGCATATCACAAGAGACAAGAGACAAAAAAGCTTTTAGGAGGGGAAACCATAAATGGAGAAAACCCCTCAACTTCCTCTAAGATAGTATAACCACAAGATGTGATCCCAAAACAGTAAGATGACCTCCCTTCACAACAACAGCCTTCTGTCTTCTGTCAAGA
>LPNX010917718.1:33813-48461 GCA_001517045.1 Pseudotsuga menziesii | reverse complement strand
AAACTGGGGGGACTTACCTAATGACTTGATATGACTTGTTTACATTATTAATCCTCCCGATCGGAACATCAGGGCATGACCACATGACTCAAATACATAATATAAAAATCCCGGAATAAACATCGGGTTACAATATATGAAATATATAGAAGAATAAATTCCGAAGTTACATATACATCAACAATCTTAACCTGGTAAGATCTAAATCTTTTGTATTTCCATTTGAGGTTCTTAGTTAAGATAGCTCATCATACCAAGCTTGATGAAAATATTGAGGGAGATGATAAATTCTGAGCTTGGAAGTATAGGATCTCCCTGGTCCTGGAAGAAAATGAGTTGGACTCTTACATTAATGAGGAGGTTCCAGTTCTAGAGGGAGATGAGGCTAAGGACTTACACAAGAAGAAATTGGTCATGGCTAAGATAATTATTGCTGATTCAATCAAGGATCACCTCATACCACAGGTGTCCTCTCTAAAGACACCTAAAGCTATGTTTGATGCCCTTACCAAACTATTTGAAGGAAAGAACATAAACCGGAAGATTACTTTGAGAAACCAATTGAAGAATGTAAAGATCTAGAATGCGGAGACCATCCAGTCTTACTTTACAAGGGTCTCTCAGATCAAGGAATAGCTGGAAGTGGTAGATGAAGAAGTAGAGAATGGAGAAATTATGATGACCACCTTGAATGGTCTCCCTATGGCTTGGGACTCTTTCATTCAAGGGATCTGTGCCTGAAAGAAGCTAATCAAGTTTAGCAGACTGTGGGAGGAATGCTCACAAGAATAATTTCAAATATTAGCATGAGAAGAAAATATGGGAAGTGAATATCAATCTCTCATAGTACAATCTAAGAAAACCATAAAAATCCATCATAAAGGTAAGCACTCTCACCAAGAGAGTAACTTTAGAAAGTCTAAAGATATGTCTAAGTTCGTTTGCTATAAATGTGATGAAAGAGGACACTTTGCAAGAGATTGTCCTAGAAACAAAGATAGATCTCTCGAGAAGAAGGGAAAGAAGAAAATACATCATGCTCATGCTGCTGAAGATGTTGAGCCTTCCAAGAAGAGAATCATACAATACAGTGATGATTCTTCAAGTGATGAAGAATATGTTTTGGTTTCTGCTCTCATGGGAAACATCACACATGGAAGCAATGATTGGCTTATAGATAGTGGTGCTTCCAAACATATGACAGGATTCAAAGAATCCTTTGTGAAACTATAAAAAATGAATCACCCCACAAGTTGAAACTTGGAAATGACTACCAGTATCCAATAAAAGGTAGTGGGGAATCCTCCTACAAGATAGATTCTGGAAATTCTATAAAGATCGAGGATGTATTGTTTGTACCATGACTAAATAAACTCCTCTCCATATTTGCATTAGATGCAAAATGAATTAGGGTTGCATTTGTATATGGCCAAGTTCTCATGTGGGAAAAGGGAAAGACTATTGATGATTCAGTAGTGATTGGGGACCAAGAAGGAGGTCTATACAAATTGAAGGGCCAACCAGAATAAGCTTTGGTCCATGAATCAGTAGATCCAAATGAACTTTGGCATAGAAGGCTTGCACATGTGCACTATAAGGAACTACCACTTGCAAGACAATTTGTAGAAGGACTTCCATAAATTCAGACAAATCATGATGGTGTATGCAAAGGATGTGTGAAGGGAAAGAACAAAAAGAATACATTTCCAAGTAGTGAGAGAAAATCAAAAGCAGTATTGGAAATCATTAACTCTGATGTCATCCAGTTCATTAAGCGGGTATGTATACTATGTTTCTTTTATTGATGATTTTTCTAGGAATACATGGATATACTTCTTAAAGAAAAAAATGAAGTATTCAGCAAGTTCAAGGAATTCAAAGCCTTGATCGAGAACCACACTAAAAAGAAGATTAATACCTTTCGATTAGATAATGGTGGAGAATTCACATCAAATGAATTCAAATAATTATGCAAATATTCAGGGATTAAGAGGGAGTTAACCACTCCATATAATCCACAATAGAATGGGGTTGCAGAAAGGAAGAATAGAACGATCATGGAAGCTGCAAGGGCCATGTTTCATGATCAAGATCTTCCCATGCATATATGGTAAGAAGCTACTAGAAATGTGGTATATGTACAGAACCATACTCCACATAAATTACTCAAGAACAAGACACCTGAAGAAGTCTTTTCTAGAAAGAAACCAGAAGTCAACCATCTCAAAATATTCAGTTATCTAGTGTACATACATATTCTAAAATAAAAGAGGACAAATTTAGATCCTTCAGGAAGGAAGGGTATATTTGTGGGATACTCTGAAAGCTCGAAGGCTTATAGAATATACTTCCCAGGATTCAAGAAGATTGACATCAGTAGGGATGTAACATTTGACGAAGACTCTTCCTAAAACAAATCTAGAAAGAGACCTGCTGAAGAAACTGAAGAAATAGAAGTACCCATAATTCATGACACAACCATGAATGAAGAAATTCGAGAAGAAGATCGAGAATTAGAAGAACCTCAAGAATCTGTAGATCCACCTTAGGAGAAGGATCCTCACAAGAGGAAACATGCTTGGGTATACGAAGCTATCCAAGGTGCAAAAAGATACAGGGCTCCAAAAGAAAATCATAGAGAAAGGAAAAGAACCAGGTCATGCTCCGGCTATGTATCCTTACTATGTGACTTCATCGTTAAAGAACCTTCCAACTATAAAGAAGTAACAGAAAGAAAAGAATGGAAGGATGCTATGACCGAAGAGTACCAATCGATCATGAAGAATGATGTTTGGGATGTTATTCCAAGTGTTATATTTTTATCATTCAAGATAGAATTATCTTAGGATCTTTAACTGAGAGAATAACAAGAACATCAATCAAACACAAGAGACAATAGACACAAATATTTTCCTCGGGCAAACCATAAAGGAGAAAACCCTGCAACTTCCTGAGAGATAGAATCAACACCAAAAGTGAAACCCAAAAAAATAGTAAGATTATCTCTTGACAACAATAGTCTCTTTCTCTGATCCCAGCTTCTTGTCCCTCACTCATGCGCCCCGGTGAGTGAGCATGTGTGTGTAATAAATAGAGAGTATCAGCCTCTATTTATATTATTTCATTCACTTAACGTTTAACTCTATTATGTAGGCTTGAGTAATCCTAACTCATTTATGTAGGTTTGAGTAACCACAACTGGAGTACTAATGACCCAACTTACATTAAATCACCTAGGGATGACTTCTCTAGGAGAGTCTAATAACCCCAGTGCCCCACAACTGTGGGGATTTTAACCCTTGAACAATAAGGAGGGTTACCCATTATGACTTTACATGACTTGTTTACATTATTGAATCTCCTGATAGGAACATTGGGGTATGACATGACTCAATTACATTACATATACTTCTCAAAATAAACGTCGGGGTAAAATACATAAAATATACAAGTGAATACATTCTGAAGTTACAAATACATCAAGACTCCCTCTTAACTAGGAAGGTATTCTCTTGACACAATTTATTAGCACAAGTCTTCTTCTCTAGATCATCTAGATCATCATCAAGTCCTCGTCATCTTCATCTAGATTTGGATCATTTCTCAATCTAGATCATCACTGTTGGATCATCATCACTGGATCTAAATCATCACTCGATCTAGATCATCACTACTGGATCATCATCACTGGATTTGGCCCATCATCACTGGATCTGGATCATCACTGGGTCATCATCACAGGTGCTATATCTTGATTCTTCTCATCATAGGAAGTTCTATAGAGACAACCCTTTTTCATGATGGTTTGTAGGCCTATCCTCCATGTAGGTCTTCTTCAACGCTTGTATCTAACCCTAAGTCAAAATGGCTTGCCCAACACTTACATTTGACCATGAGAGGAACACATCCAACACCATGTGAGAAAGTCACACCCAGCACTCACATCTGATCATGGGAGGAATACATCTAAGAACTATGTCAGAAAGGCCCAGCACTTAGATTCACTAGAATGATAGGACACACCTACTATCACCTTTGAAAAGGCACAACACTTGAATCACTAGCATGGTAGGACACCTACTACCATCTGTGAAAAGGCATAGCACTCACAACCACCAGCATGATAGGACACACCTACTATCATCTATGGAAAGGCTCAGCACTTACAACCACCAGTATGATAGGACACACCTACTATCATCAGTGTAAAGGCACATCACTTACAATCACCGGCATGGTAGGAAACACCTACTACCATTTGTGAAAAGGCATAGCACTCACATCCACCAGCATGATAGGACACACCTACTATCATCTGTGGAAAGGCTTTGCACTTACATCTAATCATGTGGGAACCAATCCCACAATCACATTAGAATTTCTCTCAACCCCAGGCTGAGGATTCCTTGTAACTAACCAAGTGCCACCATTCTCCCAGAGAATGGCCTTCAACACTTATATCTGATCATGTGGGAAAACATCCCTTAATCACATCAGAATGGCCCTGCACTTATATCTGATCATGTGAGAACACATCCAACAGTCATATTAGAATGGCCCTCATCTCTAGGCTGAGTATTCCTGGTAACTGACCAGGTGCATCCATTCAACACTTATATTTGATCATGTAAGAACCAATCCTACAGTCACATCAGAATGTCTCAACACTCACATCTTACCATGGAAGGAACCAATCCTCTCACCATGACAGAATGGCTCATCCCTTATATCTAACCATGGAAGGAACCAATCCTCTCACCATGTCAGAATGGCTCACAGACCCATCTCTTCCCTTTGGAGGGAACCTTGATCTGGAGAACACCAAGCTTCTCCCTGAAGTACTCAAACTTGACTCTGGACAATGTCTTAGTCAACACATCAGCTATCTGTTCATACATCGCAACATACTGGAGTTTCACTGCTCCCCTCTACACCATATCCATGGTATAGTGATATTTGATCTCGATATGCTTCGACTTGTCATGGAACGCTAGGTTCTTAGACAACTTCACACAACTCTAGTTGTCACAATATATACAAGTAGCATCCAACTGGAGATCAAATAAATCAGACAGTAGCTTCCTCAGCCATACTTCCTCACAACTAGTTGAACAAGCTGTGACATACTCTGCATCAGCTATACTTACTACTATGCAAGACTGTTTCCTGATAAACTAAGAGATCAGATGTCATTCCATACTAAATAGCACCCTGAAGTGCTCTTCCTATCGATGGCACTTCCTGCCCAATATGAATCAACATAACCCTATAGGTTAATCTTTTGATTCACCTCGTACTTGAGCCCATAATCAACTGTACCCATCAGGTAACTCAGAATATGCTTTGTAGCCATCAAGTGAACATGTCTCAATGTGTTCACAACAAAGAAAATATCTGGTCTCATATTCTCCAAGTACATCAAGGAACAAATCATATGATGATACATCATAGCATCAACCGTCTCTGATGAAGCAACACTCAATAGCTTTAGGTTCGATGCCAGAGGTGTGGCCATGGCCTTGTAGTCCATCATCCTGAACCTCTTCATGATCTCTACTGCATACTTCCCTTGTCTTAGGGAGATTCTGCCACACCTCCATGCTTATAAAGTAGTGCCTCATATCTAAGTCCTTCATCTTGAACTCGGCAGTAAGTCTCATTCTTGCAACTTTAATGGGTTCCTCTTTTCTGTCAAGAACAAGTCATAGACATATAACAGGAGCAGCACTGGTCTTCCACCTTCAACCTTGAAGAAAAGATTGGAATCTGCTTTACTCTCAGTAAAGCATAGATTCATCAGTAATCTATCGATCCTGTCGTACCATGTCAACCCTCAGGATCTTCTGCAGTCACTCCCTCTAAAGAAGAGCATCATACTCCCTCTGTCTTTCATACTCTATGCATCAAAACATTCTGTATTGGAGTGACACGTAGCTTCCTCTTCTACTAATTATTTTATGTATCCATCTAGGGTCACTGGATACCAAGATCCTTTATCTTGAACCTTTGAGAAAGTTCTTCTCACACTCATCTGTGAGCTTGTCATCCTCTATAGACTTTCATATTCAAACTTGTAGCAAAGCTTATGATCTTAATCAAGCTCCTCATGTATGTGTTATCCCATGGGTGTCTTCTGAGCTCATACAAGGCCTTCTTTCATTTGCATACATGATTCTTCCGGTCATATGTCTCAACTCCTAGTGGCTGCAAATGTCTCTTCGTAGTCTATGCCTTCTTTTTGTGAGAAACTCCGTGCTACGAATCTTTCCTTGTATCCCATGGTGTTTCCATCTACTGCATGATGGAACTATGAACTTCTCTTCAGGTCTCGATACTGCATCCTAGACATCATTCTTCTTGAAATGGTACACTCCTTCCCTTTGTTCTTAGCTACTTCTTGGAAGGTTCTTCATCAATTATGTCGCTCAACGGTGTTACATAATTCCACTATTTCTGATATATCTTCTTTCAAAGTATCTTCATATTGGATTCTTTCTTAAACTGTCGTCACTTGTTCTTCAGAACAAGTCTCATCCTTCTTTTCTTGTAGGTGATTGTACGCGATCTTTCCTACAATTCAAATGCATTAGTTGTATGTTTAGAAACATTTCATAAGGCATATTCATAATGGAAAATTATTATGCATAAATATATGATCATGCAACTATTTTAGCCAATACAACATTCATCCATATCTCACGAAAAGTTTTCTAGATGCCTTCCATCTCTACCATGACAACATTGAGATTGTGCACTAATCCAATATGTCAGCAAAGAGGTTTCATTCTAGATAAGTAGCAATGGAGAGTTGTATAGCACCATGAGCTACTTACCCATTACATGCATATTAGTAGTATACTATCATTAATGAAAACATTTTATCATGCATAATACATCAATAGAATATAAACAAATGCATAGAAAAAAATATATGAAATGATAATTGAATACTTATCTTTATTTGTTTCGTGGGTAGACTCCTTCTTGAGCCTTCAACTTAATCATATTCTTCACTCATCATTTCTTATCAAAATGTTAAGATGGATAAGAGTTTCTTCAAGATTTGAGTCCTTCGTAAACCTCATCGCTTGAGGGATATTCTTTGGATGGTGAGAGCTTGATCTTTAGTTCCTCCCATATTCTCTTCTCTTATTATGAGTCGAGCTTCTTCTTCTTCTTCCTAGAGTCTGTTGAAAGTAAGCACTTCCTTCTAGCACACATTCCTCACATGAATGAATCCCATGATCTTGGAAGGCCATTCAAAGTGGCTATCACCACATATGCATTCTCCACTTCTTCTTCTACTGCTACAAGTTGTTCTTTGATTTGAGAGGCCCTCGTAAAGTATGACTGTATGGTCTCTGCATTCTAGATCTTAACATTCTTCAATTGTTTTCTCAAAGTCATATTCTGATTTATGTTCTTCCCTTCAAATATCTTGGTCAAGGAATCAAACATCTCTTTTGGTGTCTTTAGGAAAGAAACTTGTGGTACAAGTTGATCTATGATTGAATCAGCAATTATCTTCTTGGCCTTGACCAAGTTCTTCTTGTGTAAGGATTTTTGCCTCATCTTCGTCTGGAACTAGAACCTCTCTACTTATTTAGGTGTCCAATTCATTTCCTTTAAGAACTAGTGAGATCCTCTACTTCCATGCTTGGAAGTTTTCAACCTCACCAAGCTTGTCATCAAGTTGGTGTGATTAGTCATCTTGAAATGAGAAACTCAACAGTAAATAGGAAAAGATTAGATCTTACCGATTTGAGGTGTTCATCCTAGTTCTGGAGTTGGTTGATCTAGGGTTTGCTAGAGAAACCCTAATTTTAAAAACTTGGAATATTTAATATCTGATTGGCTATAAATATAGACCTCTTCAAGGTGAGCTATCCAATGTACTCCTTTTCTGAAAATAGTGGAGGGAAGCTCCCGGAACAGGAAGCCTTAGTTTTCTAATTTCTTCTGCATAAATGCTTGATACTATTTCTGCGTTATCTCCATAATTACTACTCCTCTATGTCTAAAGCTTTGCATTAAGGTAGCCTCAGTTGTCCTTGTTCCAACACCAAAGGTTTCATTAGAATTGGTTTCCCCAGTTTGGATTTATGATTAGTTTCCCAAGGTGACCTGTTTGAGGACTATTTAGAATAGCAAAGTTGTATGGACTGCCACGTGTCACTGTTTAATCTTCAAGCTCTAAAAATTCTACCACATAAATTAAATTCCATTCCATTTCTGCAACATCTTGAGAAATCAGATTTTGACCTTCGTAGCCCAAGTTATATCAATTCTCCCCAGGTGGCCTATTTAGGGATGAATCCTGGAAGAGGATGGAACCCTAACTTGGAGGAATCATATCTCATAGAATATAGTAAACATGATGCTAAAACTTGGAAAAAGTGTACATTAGGATTTTATCTTTGACCTGTGAAAATTGTGGCCCTTGAGACTTCTAAAATCCCAATATATAGAGAATTTACCAAAACTTATCAGTTTTAGTATTTAGGGTTTTTCCAGCCGAGGGTCAAACTAGGGTTCGACTTTACCGGAGTTACAACCAACCAAAAATATCGACCCAGGTATCTAAAATTTGATTTTTATGAGGAGATAAATCCTATGTTTTTATGTAATTGTAACTTTGGAATGTATTCACTTGTATTTCTTATGTATTGTACCTCGATGTTTACTCCAAGAAGTGTTTGTAATGTAATTGAGTCATGTCATGCCCCGATGTTCTGATCGAGAGTTTCTATAATGTAAACAAGTCATGTCAAGTCATTGTGGAGAAGCCTCCTATTGATCAAGGGTTAAATTCCCCGCATTTGTGGGGCCCTAGGGTTTTTAGACTCACATATTGAATTTGGACCTAGTGAGTTGTTGTCAAGTCAAGAATTAGTATAAATAGAGTGAGTCTCTCTATTTATCACACACTCACTCACACTTAGTTGTGGTGCATAGATGAGGGAGAAGAAGTTGCTATGGATAGAAAGAAAGATGCTACTGATGTCAAGAGATCATCTTACTATTTTGGGGTTTTATTTTTGGTGCTGATTCTATCTCTGAGGAAGTTGTGGGGTTTTCTCCATTTATGGTTTCCCCAAGGAAAAACACTGTGTTCATTGTCTCTTATGTTTGATTGCTGTGTTTGTTATTTTCTCAGTTAAATATCCTAATATAATTCTAGCTTAAATGTTAAAAATCTAACATGGTATTCGAGCTAACTTGAGAAGATGACACTATGCATCTGCAGAAACTAGGGCTTCCTAATTTTTGTATCTCTCTCCAAATAATTTCAACAAAAGAAGGTTAGGATGACTATCCTTGCTAGGGCATATCTTTCTGTCGAAACAGAATCTAGTTCTTAGCTTTTTCAGTTTTGGACTCGACACTACTGCCAAAAATTAGGGATTTCCAAAGAAGTGGAATTTTTGAGTGAGCCCAGTCCTGGATTGATCTCCTCCTCAAAATATAAGTTTAGAGATCAAGATCAAAGCATTTGGTTGGATAGAACTCCGGGAAAGTCAAACCCTAATCTGCTCCTGAACCAACAATATAGAAATTCAGCTCCAAATCCAGATCTGACATCTTGACCTGGTAATATCTAAATCTCTTGTATTTCCATTCAAGTTTGTCAATTAATATGTCTCATCATACCAATATTGATGAAAATCTTGAGGGAGCTGATAACTTATGAGCCTGGAAGTATAGGATCTCCTTGGTCCTGGAAGAAAATGAGTTGGACTCCTACATCAATGAGGAGGTTCTAGTTCTAGAGGAAGATGAGGCTAAGGACTTACATAAGAAGAAGTTGGTTATGGCTAAGAGGATTATTGTTGATTCAATCAAGGATCAACTCATACCATAGGTGTCCTCCCTCAAGACACCTAAAGCCATGTTTGATGCCCAAACCAAAATGTTAGAAGGGAAGAACATAAAATGGAAGATGACTCTAGGGAACCAGTTGAAGAATGTAAAGATCCATAATGAGGAGACCATCCAGTCATACTTTACAAGGGTCTCCCAGATCAAAGAACAACTTGAAGCAGTAGATGAAGAAGTGGAGAATGCAGAATTTGTGATGACAACCTTGAATGGTCTCCCTAGATCATGGGATTCTTTCACCCAAGGAATATGTGCTAGGAAGAAGCTAATTAAGTTCAGTAGACCGTGGGAAGAATGATCACAAGAAGAAGCTTGAATAGCAGCTCAAGAAGAAAAGATGGGAAGTGAAGATCAAGCTCTCACATTACACTCCAAGAAAGGAAGAAGGGAAGATCATCATCACCAAGGTAAGCATTCTCATCAAAAATATAATTTTGTGAAAAAGGATCCATCCAAATTCAAATGTTATACATGTGATGAAAGAGGACACTGTAGAAGGAGCAAGTCGACATAAGTCAACTTGAACGAAGACCGACTTAGTCGATCAGCCGACTAAGTCGAGGGACCGACTACGTCGGTCGGCTGAGTAAACACAGTAGTTAGTCTGTTAACTAATAGTTGTGTCGGTTCACCGAACCGACGGGTCGTTACTTTTAAATTGATTGTAAATTGTATATATTAGGCTGTTGAGCCACACAAGAACTAAGTTCAGTTCTTGGCTTTGTATGATCTATTGAGAATAATATAATCTGTTTATCCTATCTGTTCTTTTCTCTTGTATCTGTGTATATTCTGTATATTTTTGTATGTATTATTGGTAACCCCTTATGTGATCTGTGAGATTACAACATTGGTTCCGTTGCCAGTAGTACATAACTGGAGTATATGATCACACATGATACCAGAACAGGAGATAAAGGACTGGTGGGAGCGAAAAATTGCTAACTATCTACAAAATTACGCGAGAAGGAACAGATTGACAGTCGCAGAAGCCAAAGCTAGATTTTTCACTGAGACTCACGAAAATTTTGTCGAATCCGTGCCACATCTACTGAAGCAGCTTTTGGATGAGAAAACCGGACAAGACTAAAGAAGAACAGTCACTCCAGAAACTAATCCGAGGTGGCCGTACGAATCTATCGGAGTGGTTCGAAAAGATAGCCGACGACTTCTGTGAGGAACAAGCAGTCCAAGACAGGACTTCTGTAGAAACCATCCGACAGAAATTTTTCACAGAATTTACTGATCAATTCTTGTGTTCCTTACCGGATTTACTGTTCAAGTTTTTAATAGAGAAAGGAGCAGGGCACATTGTTGAACCTCGACCTCTATTATGTGAACCACCCTCAAACACTAACTGGGTGGAGAAGCAGAAGCAGTGGGAAAAATTCATTGCTGAAAGGGAGTGGGAGTACTTCCTGAGCAAATAAGAACTATCCGGGCTTTCTAAAAAGCGTCGGGTAGGCTATGGGGGGTATTTGGTCATGTGTCGGACATCGAGCATAGTGGATCCTAGTCGATCAGAGTCGTAGTCACCAGTAATGCATAATCGATCGAAGAGGAACTGAAGGCATAGTATTGTACTACAGTATGTCGGACATTAAGAGAATCGAAAGGGATGAAAGACAGAAGAAAAGGGAAGCTAGATGAGAAAGGGCCGTAGAGCTGCAGCAAAACCCTTGGGAGACTGACCATGATGAAGTACCGCCAGAGTCGGGTCATGACCGACGCAAAGAAGGTGAAGAAGAAGAGGCGTCCCCTGAAGATGATGAAATGTGGATAGAGCAACCAGAAGCTCTCCAACTAATTGTTCCCGATGAAGGAGTGACCCTTTCCCCAGTAAATCCGCGTACCAGAATACAAACTATTATTGAAGATGACCTTCGACTAAGAGCTGGCGACATTACACTCTGGAGCCGACTAGGCGATGAACCATAACCGGGTCGACATCTGGTCATACGTCGACCGACCGAAGGTAACTGGGTGACCTTTCAAATGGCACCTTCCTTTCGAAGTATCCACTTGCTCCTGCTGACACATGAAGGAGCACCTCCCCTGCCACATACAGCTATCAAAGACATACAAGAATCGGACCTGCACACACAAAATTTCAGTGGAACACCGATGCTACAAATACACAACAATCCACTATTCAAAGACAAAGGATCGACCTCAGATGACAGCATAATTTCGGTCGAAAAAAACTCCGCAGGTTCGACCATATCATCGACCCCACCACTTTCACCAACCTCTAAACCTCCACCTCCGACATCATCAGAGAGTAGTGACAGTGACTCCGACATGGGTCACGGATCTGCTCAGATTCCCCTTTATGAGGGTGACGAAGACCCTAGATGACACTGGTTTGTCTGTGAGTCGATATGGGAGGCTAACAAAGTAACAGAAGAAGACCGACAGATAGCCCAGTTCGCAGGAGCCCTTCGGAAAAGAGCTCTCACATGGTATATGACATTTACCAAAAGGCAACCTAGAGCAACAAAATCAGAGATAAAGGCGCAATTCCTATCATTTTTCAAGACTCCAGACGCTAAACACCTGGCAGCCAAGAAGCTGAAGACGACCCAACAGAAGCCAGGAGAAACAGTCCGCGATTACGATAAACGATGGAAGGATCTATTGAGTCAGTTGGACTATGTCATCGACGAACAATTACTCATTCAATGGTTCCTTGCAGGACTTTCACAGAAATTTCACTGACACATCAGTCTGGAGACCTTCAATTCGTACGAAGATGCATTGACAAAAGCATTGCAGGTCGAGATGGATGAAGACATACCTGCCTGCCCCACTGACCACCGCTTGGAAGAACAGCTGGAAAATATGCAGAAGTCCTTGAAAGAGCTCACACTTAAGAACCAAGACATCTGGTGTACTAACTGTTCAACAGCCGGACATACAAAAGATAACTGTCAACAACAATTCAGTCGACAAGATGTCCATTTTGTACAGACAAAGGCATTTTGCGACATCTGCCAGGAACGAGGAGACCATTCCACCGCCGACTGTCCTTACATTATGAAGAATGGAAAAGCTTCCTGGTGTGCTATCTGCGAAACTACAAATCACAACATGGCCGATTGCCATCTTAACCTCAAAAATAGACAAAACTACCAGGCCGTCTACCAAACTAATGCTGTAGCACAGAACACAGAGTAGAACAATAATAATAACCAGAATGGGCAACGAAATGATGGCCGACGCTACGACCGTCGGAATGACAATCGACGACCAGGGTTTGGAAGAACAGGTCGATTCGTTGGGAATCGAGAAATACGAAGTCGTCGATCTACTCAATGCTTTATTTGTTACAAAGAAGGGAACAGATGCGCAGACTGTCCGTACAAGGACAAGAATGATCTTAAATTTTGTACACATTGTGGTGTAGGCAATCACTCCTTGGAGGATTGACCTACAATGTTGGAAAAAATTAGTAATAAAAATAATGTTAATGTCTTGTCTTGTGTCCAGAAGAATGATTTCATAACTACTAAGAATTTGCACATCGTCACTCGACAAGGCACTAAAACCGGGCCTGATAATCCTTAGATTAGTAAGATCACACACACAAATACATACCCTGACTCTTGCAAGGAACAACACACATATCAGGAAGCCACAAACATATTTACAAACCTTGCACAGCACGAAGACATTAGTCACAGTCGACACGACTCGACCCAGCATTTAACCCATCTCATTCAAACAGATAAATCTGTCGGTTAGTTCATTGATTTATTGCATCAAATCAAAAGCACTAACCCTGAGAAACAAACTAAGAACATCTGTAGCCTAAATCAAAAATACAAAAATGATGTCGATCCTCTTGTAGACCTGGAAATTGAAGGTTTCCATGTCTGACAAGTGGTGCTTGATTTTGGGTCTCAGGTGAATATCATGACCCAGGATACATGGGAAAGAATGGGATGACCTCGACTCTATGAGTCAGGCATTTATCTGAAACTAGCCGACCAGGGCCTTATTGAACCCATTGGGGTTTGTAAAAATGTAGACACAACCATTAAAGGCATATCGACTAAGGTTGATTTCGAAATTATTGACCCAAAGGAAGGATCTAGCTCCTTCCCAGCCCTTGTAGGTCGACCTTAGGGTAGAAAGATGAAAGCCTCTATCTCTCTAGATAAAGAATGTATTAAACTCAAAGGAAATGGTCAAAAGGTCATAGTACCTATTAACCCCTCCCAATTCCAACCCTGGGTTGAACCAATTAATGAGGAAGTCGATATCCGACAACTTTATCAGATCCAAAACAATACTGACTACACAGAACCAAACGCCCAAGGGGAGCTTTACTTAGGTAATCCCGACTCAGTTGGTTATAATTCAGATGCTGAACTATATGACTGGGAAATGGAAAACTATGAAACACAATAAAGAGGGTGCTGGACTATCCAAAAAGTACAGAAAAAACCCACCCGACAGTGCTTTCTAGTCTCAATTATCCCCAAATTTTTTGAGAGAAAAATAAAAGAACACCCTACCTTACAACCGACCAACGAAACTACCAGGACCCAAACAAGGTATAAGGAGAGGGAATCCCCAGTCATGCATGTTGAACAAGTGTCTAAAAACTTTGGAGAACATGGCCGACTACAGAGCTTAGTAGAAACCTTCATCGGTCAAGCAGCGAGATGGTGGGATACCCATCAGACAAAACTTCAGACCTGGACTAGTGCTGCAACTTATTTTGTTGAAAGGTTTGGTGGCAAGAAGCTCACCCCACAAGCAAA
>LPNX010917718.1:1688-33586 GCA_001517045.1 Pseudotsuga menziesii | reverse complement strand
CTTAGGGAATTCCAAGATGTCTTTGCAAGAGACTACAAAGATTTGAAAGGGTTAGTTCAAGAAATGGGAGAAATGAAAATCGACACTAAACCTGATGTCCGGCCTGTCAAGAAACACCCTTATAAACTAGCTCATAAGTATAAGGAAATAGTTAAAAAGGAGATAGACAACATGTTAGCCACAGGTATCATCTACCCCATCGACCAGTCGGAATGGGAAAGTCCCATGGTCGTCCAGCCTAAGAAACACGACCCGACCAGACTGAGAATCTATGTCGACTTTAGGGAACTTAATAAAGTCACACTGACAGATCCCTTTCCCACACCTTTTGCTGATGAAATATTGAATGAAGTGGTAGGCCATGAATGCTACTCATTCACAGATGGATTTTTGTTGATGTCTAGGGTTTCAACATTATTCAAGCATACATTAGGTACATACACAGCGATCAAAGACAAAGAAATATGGGAAAGGACGTCCAATCCGTCTTTGCATTATCTTTGTTAATTATTTATACATTATGAGGTAGGTTGGAGCGGTTGTACCCGCTCCAACTACCTATTTGTTAATATTTATTTATCTTTTAAACTATAATTACATGATGACATTTAGGAGGTAATTAGCCCCCTCTACATCTCCCCCACAAACAAAATGTTTCTTCGTCCCGAAGAAAACAAAGAAATCTGCATCAACGTCCTGGGTCTCTGTTACTGCGGAGTAGTCCTCACTGTGCATCAACCATGCATACTGGTCTGCATAGGTAACTCAGCCACAACAGCCACCAGCTTGATAGGAAAACACATGTGTACAAGGCTCTACTGTGACTGGTTACTCTTCAGTCTCCATCTTCAATCTGACAATAGTCCATCGAAGTCTCATCCTCTCACAACGGCGGGAAACCATATTCTTCCGCAACTAGGTCTTTTGGTTTAAAGCCTCACCCGGGCTCATCTGACTGGCATCTCCATCGGTTCAGGCATGCGGGGCCTTTTGGCTCTTCGACCTTCTATGTCATTTCTCTGTCTTCTGGCTTTCCGAGGTCACAACCTAGGAACAGTTTCAGCATTTTGATAATGAGGGGTACATTGTCATCATGTTCATTGAAGCGCTTCGCTGTGTAGGTGAATGATATTTGCTTGAATTCCATCGTCGTCGTCTTGTTCTATCGCGAAAGTATGAATTTCCTGGTCCAACCCAACCGACCTGCTCCAACCGACATGTTTCAACCGACATGCTCATATCGACCACTTGAAATGCCGACCAAAGTGAGTTGGACCCACAGAAGAATCGACCATATTTTGACAACTTAATCAACGCTCAGTCAATCAAGGAGGCAAGGTATTTAACCCAAAATAAACAACTCCATAATGTTACCTCTCATGATGCATCAAAATTTTTTAATCCGTAGTCGGGACAGGGTCGACGAAATGGTGGTCGACCAGCTCAGTTGGGTGGATGGCCGCCTCAGACCGCTTCAATGTCTCTGCTGGCGCCTCTCCATTTTGTTTTTGTGAGAATATTCCATGAAGGAAGCCAGGTAGATGCCAACGTGACCGTTTCTATGGAGGTTCTACCGCTGGCAGAGCATCTGTCTCAGGCTCACGTGGCCTCTTCTTAGCTTGGTTCACATCTATACGAGGACGCAAAACGCGGACTGGGGCGCATGAAGTGACCGACACCCCGGCCTCGCAACTATCGTAACTCTCGGAACTCATATTACATTGCTTCACTTACTGAAATGGATGGGTCGGTGGCTGGGTCGTAGTTTAGCGCCGCTGCATTCACTCCTTTGAAAACACTTCAGCCCATTTCCTACGCAAGCGTCACGACCTCAACGTGCAATCCTGGAGGAGGAGCGACCGACGGGCATGTCATTTTAAGCGTTAGTCGGTGTGAAGCCGACTGCCATAGTCGGTGCACTGAATCTTTTGGTTCGACTTCGACCTCTTCTCGTTGGAACGCTGGAGAAAAATCAGGAATTAAGCGAAGATCTTCCAAATGCTATGAATGCCGCAGAGATCACTGATAAGATTGGTCTTCATTCTCTGTGTCAGTGGCATTGGTATATTCAGAGTACTTGTGCAACTTCACCTCATGCCCGCAACGAAGATCTCAGGCCCGCAACGACATGGACTGTGGAGTGCAGCAGCAATAACATGTGGTCGGCTGCAGCTTGTCTCCCATAATACTTCTTCATCAACGCACATGCAGTCTCTTTAAGCTGCTCCTTTCAGATTCCCGAATGCACGAGTAGTATTTCATCTTCACGACAGCTTCTCCTTTAGGTTCGACCACCTCCATCCGCTGCTGCTGTCACCCAGACCGGATAGAGGCGGCAATGGCGCCAATGTTGAAGTCTAGGGTTTCAACATTATTCAAGCATACATTAGGTACATACATAGCGATCAAAGACAAAGAAATATGGGAAGGGACGTCCAATCTGTCTTTGCATTATCTTTGTTAATTATTTATACATTATGAGGTAGGTTGGAGCGGTTGTACCCGCTCCAACTACCTATTTGTTAATATTTATTTATCTTTTAAACTATAATTACATGATGACATTTAGGAGGTAATTAGCCCCCTCTACAATTTTCAGGATACAATCAAGTGCCTATAGCTGTCACCAGAAGGAAGATCAAGCTACAGAAAAGACAGCAAGGCAAGGGCAAGCGTAAGCTTGTCCTTGCTGACTCCACCGACAACGACGAAGAACTAGTAGCAGCAGCACTCGACATTGTCGAAGATGCCCGGGCTAATAAGGTAACTGTTGAAACCCAGTTTCAACGCTTTATTGAAGCAGGAGCTCCAGAGGGTCGACCCAAGAAACCCAAAACTCAGTCGACACCTGAAAATATAGTCGACCTTGTGTCGACCCCTCCACCTCCATCTCCGACCACCATAGTCAAGGAGCAAGCATTGGTACAGCAGGCCGCCATTTCCCCAGAAGCATTTGAAAGAGTTATCCTGGAGGCACTCAGGGCCAGGGCCAGCACGGACGCTAAACTCAAAGCCTTCTTTCAAACGATACCTGCAATATTCCAGTCAGCCCAAACAATACAGACAACAACACCCCTGAAAGCCAGCAACAAGATATATGCCCAGCAAACAACAGTATTTACAAGGGTCCATGACGGTGGCAACATAGCAGGGCATGAACAGACCTTCACCGACTACCAACTCCCACCGGAAGAAGACATTATGTCTTCCGACCAAAGTACCCAACACCATTCTCCATCACCACCAGGATCAGGAAACCCTCCCTCCCCACCTTCACCACCATCATCTCCACCACCTCCACCACCACCTGATTCACAGCTGAAACCACCACCATCTTCACAGCCGGAAGTGGATATACCACCTCCTCAACCACCAAAACCCCCGACCACTAAACCACCCCTTCAGACACACGCACCTTCGACTTCTGTTCCACCTTCCACTTCTGCAGGCCCTCAAGACAAGCCAACAGAACAGCAACAGGAGACCACAGAACCGACCTCTACTACTGCAGGTACTCAGGAGCACGATGATGACAAACAAAAGAAACAAACAGACCAGCATCGACCATCTAGGCTACGGATAAGTTTAAAATATGTAAGTTCTTTGACCGACACAGAGGTCGGCCAACTGCTAAACACCCTAGCAAAAGAAGCAAAGAAGAGGACACAAACAGTAAAGAAACAACTCAGGGATAAGGAGGCTGAACAGGTCGAGTTTCTTCGCAAGTGTAGGTCTCTTGTACAGACTGTTACCTCGGGATCTGTTGAAGCTGCTACCGCCGACCGCTGGAAAGAGCATATCAGCTGTTTTAAGGTTTGGCCGGACAAAAAGAAGAAACTGCCCGACTGCTCCTGACTCAGCACACAGCATTCTCGGAGGCTCACAAACTTCTACAAGACCACATGGAGGAATCCATTGTAACTGAGGAAGTACTCCAAGATTGGCCTACTCATTATGGGCAGGTCTATACTCAGACGAGGCAGACAAGACAAGGCATCCAGGCCTTGGAAGGAAGGAATTCGACTGAGACAGAACTGAGGTAGACCATCGAGGAACAAATAGTGATGGAAAACACTAAGCTGCAGAAGTTGGAACGTGAGGCACACCAGTGGGTTCAGCAAGCCCTTCCCAACTTGGAGAAAGTCAACAACATCTTTCCGCATATGAAGAGACTCCTTGATGCTGCGGAAGAACACAATCAGCTGCTGGGCCCCAACATGGAAAATATTGCAGAAATGGCCATGGTAGAGAAGATGTCGGTACTCTCAAATCTTACTACTCTGACCATCGACATTCAGAAAGCTTTGCAGACATGGACAGAATTTCAACATTAGCTTGCCATCATAGCACCAGCAATAGTCGAAGTCTGTGTACAGAAAAGACCAACTATTCTCCTGCACAACCCATCTCAGTAGCAGTCTCCTTTTGCAATCTATTTTTGTACTTCTAATCTAGTTTTTACCTCTCTCTTTCTTCGGGACGAAGAAATGTTTTGTTTGTGGGGGAGATGTAGAAGGAGCAAGTCGACATAAGTCGACTTGAACGAAGACCGACTTAGTCGATCAGCCGACTAAGTCGAGGGACCGACTACGTTGGTCGGCTGAGTAAACACAGTAGTTAGTCTGTTAACTAATAGTTGTGTCGGTTCACCGAACCGACGGGTCGTTACTTTTAAACTGATTGTAAATTGTATATATTAGGCTGTTGAGCCACACAAGAACTAAGTTTAGTTCTTGGCTTTGTATGATCTATTGAGAATAATATAATCTGTTTATCCTATCTGTTCTTGTCTCTTGTATCTGTGTATATTCTGTATATTTTTGTATGTATTATTGGTAACCTTATGTGATCTGTGAGATTACAACAGACACTTTGCTAGAAATTGTCCCATGAATAAGAGTGGATATAAGAAGAAGAAGAAATCCAAAATAAGACATCATGTTCACACTACTGAGGATGATGATCCTCCCAGAAAGAGAGTAAAACAAGAAAGTGAAGACTCTTCAAGTGATGAAGAACATGTTCTGATCTCCACTTTAATGGGAAATGTCATACATGGAAGCAAAGATTGGCTTATTGACAGTGGGGATTTCAAACACATGACATGATTCAAGGAATCCTTTGAGAAACTATCTGAACATAATTCACCCCATAAGGTGAAACTTGGGGATGACTACCAATATCCCATAAAAGGTAGTGGTGAATCCTACTACAAGCTAGACTCTGAAAAGTCTATGAAAATGAAGGATGTCTTGTTTGTACCAGGACTAAAGAAGAATCTTCTCTCCATATTGACAGTAGATCCAAAAGGAATGAGGGTTGCATTTTTAGATGGCCAAGTCCTCATGTGGCCAAGAGGAAAGACTATTGATGATGAAATAGTAATTGGAGAACAAGAAGGAGGATTATACAAATTGAAGGTCCATCTAGAACAAGCTTTGGTCCATGACACAATAGAGCCAAATTAACTTTGGCATAGAAGGCTTGCACATGTGCACTACATAGCACTACCACTTGCAAGCAAAGCTATTGAAGGAATTCTAGAAATACAGTCAAAACATGAAGGAGTCTGCAAAGGATGTGCGAAAGGAAAGAACACAAAGAAGACATTTCCAGGTAGGGAAATCAAAGAAAAAGGAATCTTGGAAATCATTCACTCCGATGTATGCGGTCCAATGTCATCTAGTTCTTTAAGAGGGTATGTATACTATGTTTCTTTTATTGATGATTTCTCTAGAAAGACATGGATATACTTTATGAAGAACAAAGATGAAGTTTTTAGCAAATTCAAGGATTTCAAAGCCTTGATCAAGAACCACACAAAAAAGAAGATCAAGACCTTTCGATCAAATAATGGCATAGAATTCACATCAAATGAATTCAAATATTTATGCAAAGATTCAGGGATTAAGAGGGAGTTATCCACTCCATATAATCCACAATAGAATGGGGTTGCAGAAAGGAAGAATAGAACTATCATGGAAGCTGCAAGAGAAATGCTTCATGATCAATATCTTCCCATGAATCTATGGGAAGAAGCTGCCAGAACAACGGTGTACATATAGAACCGTACTCCACACAGAGTACTCAAGAACAAGACACCTGAAGAAGTATTTTCTGGCAAGAAACCAAAAGTCAACCATCTCAGAATATTCGGTTGTCCAGTGTACATACACATTCCGAAAGAAAAGAGGACAAAATTAGATCCTTCAGGAAATAAGGGTATATTTGTGGGATACTATGAAAGCTCGAAGGCTTACAAAATATACTTCCCAGGATTCAAGAAGATTGACATCAGTAGGAATGTAACATTTGATGAAGACTCAGCTTACAATAAATTTAGAAAGAGACCTGCTGAAGAACATGAATAAATAGAAGCACTTTGAATTCATGACACAACCATGAATGAAGAAACTCATGAAGAAGATCGAGAATTTGAAGAACCTCAAGAACCTGTAGATCCACCTCAGGAGAAAAATCCTCACAAGAGGAAACCTGCTTGAGTACGAGAAGCTATCCAAGGTGTAGAAAGATACGGGGATCCAAAAGAAAATCACAGAGAAAGAAAGAGTCCTGCTCCAGGTATGTAGATTTATTATGTGACTTTATAAATAAAGAACCTTCCAACTATGAAGAATTGACAAAAATGAAAGAATGGAAGGATGCTATGATTGGAGAGTATCAATTGATCATGAAGAATGATGTTTGGGATGTTGTCCCAAGACGAGAAGGGAAGTCTATTGTAACTTCCAAATGGATCTACAATATTAAGCATGCTACAGATGACAACATAGAGAAATATAAAGAAATATCCGTGGCTTGTGGCTTCTCACAGAAAGAAGGAATAGAATATGAAGAAACCTTTGCACTTGTATCTAGATACACTTCCATCAGATTGGTACTTTCTTTGGCTACAGTGATGAAATGGAAGATACACCAAATGGATGTCAAGACTTCTTTCTTGAATGGTGTAGTGGAATAGGAGGTGTATGTAGAGAAGCCGCTCATTTTTGAGACACATGATAGGGAGTCTCATGTGTGTAGATTGAACAAATCCCTGTACGGTTTGAAACAGGCACCCAGGACATAGTACAATAGAATTGATGGATTTCTATCCAGTTTGGGATTTACCAAAAGTAAAGCAGATTCCAAACTTTACTACAAGGTTGAAGATGGAAACCCAGTGATACTCCTACTGTATGTAGATGATGTGCTTATAACAGGTATGGATGGGTTGATTGCTGATTCGAAAAGGAAGCTTGCTGCCGAGTTTGAAATGAAGGACTTGGGTATGATGCACTATTTTTTAGGCATGGAGGTGTGGCAGAATGTGGATGGAATCTCCCTCAGACAAGGGAAGTATGCAGTAGAGATCTTGGCGAGGTTTGGGATGATGGACTACAAGGCCATGACCACATCTATGGCATCAAACCTGAAGCTATTGAGTCATGCTTCATCGGAAGCGATTGATGCTACGATGTATCGTCAGATGATTGGGTCCTTGATGTACTTGATGAATACGAGACCAGATATTTGCTTTGCTGTGAACACCTTGAGCCAGTTCCTGATAGATCCGAGACATGTTTACTTGATTGCTGCAAAGCATATTTTGAGGTACCTAAGGGGTACAATTGATTATGGGGTCAAGTATGAGGCGAATCAAAAGATTAACCTGGAGGGTTATGTTGATTCAGATTGGGCAGTTAGTGCCATCGATAGGAAGAGCACTTCAGGGTGTTGCTTCAGTATGGGATCAGGTGTGATCTCTTGGTTTAGCAGGAAGAAATCATGTGTGGCACTGAGTACAACTGAAGCAGAGAATGTCACAAATTGTTTAGCTAGTTGTGAGGCAGTATCGCTGAGGAAGCTACTATCTGATTTATTTGATCTCCAATTGGATGATACTTGTATTCATTGAAACAACCAGAGTTGTGTGAATTTGTCATAAAACCTGGTGTTCCATGAAAAGTTGAAGCATATCGAGATCAAGTATCACTATATCAGGGATATGGTGCAGAGAGGAGTAGTGAAGCTCTAGTATGTTGCGATGGATGAACAGATAGCTGATGTGTTGATGAAGCCACTAGCTAGAGTGAAGTTTGAGTACATCATGGAGAAGCTTGGTGTTCTCTAGATCGAGGTTCCCTCCAAAGGGAAGTGATGAGTCCGTGAGCCATTCTGACATGGTGAGAGGATTGGTTCCTTCCATGGTCAAATGTAAGGGCTGAGACATTTTGTCATGCTGAGAGGATTGGTTCCTCGCATGTTAGATATCAGTGTTGAGACATTCTGATGTGAATGTAGAATTGGTTCCTACATGATCAGATCTAAGCGTTGAATGCCATTCTTGGAATGGAGGCACCTGGTCAGTTACCAGGAATACTCAGTCTGGGACTGAGGGCTATTTTGAAGTGATGGTAGGATTGGTTCCTAGATGATCAAATATAAGTGCAGAGCCATTCTGATGTGATTGTAGGATTGGTTCCTACATGATCATATATAAGTGCAAATCCCTTTCGGCATGCACATAGGATTGGTTCCTCGCATGGTTGAATGTAAGTGCAAAGCCCTTTTGACATTTACATAGGATTGGTTCTAGGGATGATTTTAAGAAACCATATTTATTTAAAAGTGTATAAATGTTGGTGAATATTACCAATTCTTAAAACGCCAACTATAAAATGATTGGGGATATTTTTCAAAAAATATTTTAATTTCCGAGGATTTTATATTGTTTATATAAAAATTTGGTGATTTTTAGGGTGAAAAAAGTTTACCCCATCAAAATTAGGCAAAAGAGGGCTTCAAAAAATGCAAAATGGTGAATTTTTTTGGGAGAAAGATATGGAAGCCCACTGGGATAAAATTTGCCCCTAAAATTATCCCTAATTGGTTCCTCACATGGTCAAATGTAAGTACAGAGACCTTTCGGCATGGAGGATTGGTTCCTCACATGGTCGAATGTAAGTGTTGGGCCATTCTAACATTGGTTATCAGATGTGAGTGCTGGTCCTTTCTGACATGGTTGTGGGATGTGTTCTCACATGGTCGGATGTGAGTGTTGGGCATGCCTTTCTGATATGACTATAGGATTGGTTCCTACATGATCAGATGTAAGTGCTGGGTGGGCCATTCTGACTTAGGGTCAGATATAAGTGCTGGAAAAGACCTACATAGAGGCTAAGCCTACAACTAGCATGAAAAATGGCTGGCTCTGTAGAACTTCCTATGACGAGAAGAATCAAGAGATAGCAACTGTGATGATGATCCAATAGATATGTTCCAAAACCAGAGATGATCTAGATTGAGTGATGATCCAGATCCAGTGGTGATGATCCAGATCTAGATGAATTTGACTTGAAGATGACAAGGAATCGATGATGATCCAGATGATATAGAGAAGAAGACTTGTGTTGCTAAAATGTGTCGAGAGAATACCTTCATAGTTAAGAGGGAGTGTTGATGTAATTGTAACTTTGGAATATATTCACTTGTATTTCTTATGTATTGTACCCTGATGTTTATTCCGGGAAGTGTTTGTAATGTAATTGAGTCATGTCATGCCTCGATATTTCGATCGAGAGTTTCTATAATGTAAAAAATTCATGTCAAGTCATTGTGGGTAACCCTCCTATTGATCAAGGGTTAAAGTCCCCGCAGTTGTGGGGCCCTAGGGTTGTTAGAATCACCTAGTGAAGTTGGACCTAGTAAGTTATTGTTAAGTTGGGAATTAGTATAAATAGAGAGTGAGTCTCCCTATTTATCACACACTGACTCACACTCAGTTGTAGTGCATAGTTGAGGGAGAATAAGTTGCCGAGGATAGAAAGAAAGAGGCTACTGCTCTTGGGATATCATCTTACTGTTTTGGGGTTTTAATTTTGGTGATGATTCTATCTCTAAGGAAGTTGTGGGGTTTTCTCCATTTATGGTTTCCTCGAGGAAAAACATTGTGTTCATTGTCTCTTTTGTTTGATTGATGTGCTTGTTATTCTCTTAGTTAAAGATATTAATAGAATGCTATCTTAAATGTTAAAAATCTAACACTATGCTGGGCTCACTCAAAAATTCCTCTTCTGTAAAAAGCCCTAATTTCCCGCACCAAAAACTGAAAATGCCTAGAATCAAATTCTGCTTCAATAGAAAGATGCGCCCTTCAATGGAGAGTCATCCCATATTACTTTTGCTGATGGATTGTAGAGAGAGACCCAAAATTAAGAATACCTAGCTTCTTTAGCTGTACAATGTCTTATTCTTAGGTTAGCTATGATATCATGTTAGATTTTTATCATTCAAGCTAGCATTATCTTAGGATATTTAACTGAGAGAATAACAAGCACAAAAATCAAACATAAGAGACAATAGACACAAAGATTTCCCCCCCGCAACTTCCTTAGAGATAGAATCAACACCAAAAGTAAAACCCAAAAAAATAGTAAGATGATCTCCCAATAATAGTAGTCTCTTTCTCTGATCCCAGCTTCTTCTCCCTCACTCATGCACCCCAGTGAGTGAGCGTGTGTGTGTAATAAATAGAGAGTCACACTCTCTATTTATATTCTTTAATTCACTTAACCTTTAACTCTGTTATGTAGGATCGAGTAATCCTAACTCAGTTATGTAGGCTCGAGTAACCACAACTGGGGTACTAATGACCCGACTTACATTAACTCACATAGGGCCGACTTCTCTAGGAGAGTCTAATAACCATAGTGCCCCACAACTATGGAGACTTTAACCCCTAAACAATAAGGAGGGTTACTCACTATGACTTTACATGACTTGTTTACATTATTGAATCTCCCGATAGGAACATCGGGGTATGACATGACTCAATTACATTACATATACTTCCCGGAATAAACATCGGGGTACAATACATAAAATATACAAGTGAATACATTCCAAAGTTACAAATACATCAACACCAAGACCAGAAGGGAAGTCTGTTGTAACTTCCAAATGGATCTACAAGATCAAGCATGCTGCAGATGGCAACATAGAAAAATATAAAGCAAGATTTGTGGTTCATGGCTTCTACCAGGAAAAAGGAATAGATTATGAAGAAATTTTTTCACCTGTAGCCAGATACACTTCCATCAGATTAGTACTTTCTGAGGCTGTAGTAATGAAATGGAAGATACACCAGATGGATATCAAGACTACTTTCTTGAATGGTGTAGTGGAAAAGGAAGTGTATGTGGAGCAGCCAGCTGGTTTTGAGACACATTATAGGGAGAATCATGTGTGTAAACTGAAGAAAGACCTGTACGATTTGAAACAGGAACCTAGGTTATGGTACGAAAGAATTGATAGATTCCTATTCAGTTTGGGCTTTACCAAGAGTAAAGCAGATCCCAACCTTTACTACAAGATTGAAGATGGTAACCCAGTGATACCCCTACTGTATGTAGATGATCTGTTTGTAACATGTATGGATGGGTTGATTGCTGATATGAAGAGGAAGCTTTCTACTAAGTTCGAATTGAAGGACTTGGGTATGATGCACTATTTTCTACGCATGGAGGTGTGGTAGAATGCAGATAAAATTTCCCTGGGACAAGGGAAGTATGCAATAGAGATCTTGAAGAGATTTGGGATGATGGATTGCAAAGCCATGAACACACATATGGCATCGAACCTGAAGCTATTGAGTGATGCTTCATTAGAAATGGTTGATGCCACGATGTATCGTCAGATGATTGGGTCCTTGATGTACCTGATGAATATGAGACCAGATATTCGCTTTGTTGTGAACACCTTGAGCCAATTCCTGACAGATCTGAGACATGTTCACTTGATTGCTGTAAAGCATATTCTGAGGTACCTGAAGGGTACAATTGATTATGGGATCAAGTATGAGGAGAATTAGAAGATTAACCTAGAAGGTTATGTTGATTCATATTGGGAAGGCAGTGCCATTGATAGAAAGAGCACTTCAAGATGTTGCTTCAATATGGGACCAGGTGTGATCTCTTGGTTTAGCATAAAGTAATCCTATGTGGCACTGAGTACAGCTGAAGCAGAGTATGTTGCAGCTAGTTCGGCTAGTTGTGAGGCAGTATGGCTGAGGAAGATAATGTCTGATTTATTTGATCTCCAGTTGGAGGCTACTTGTATATATTACAACAACTAGAGTTGTGTGAAGTTGTTTAAGAACCCGATGTTCCATGACAAGTCGAAGCATATCGAGATCACATATCACTATATCAGGAATATGGTGCAGAGAGGAGCAGTGAAGCTCTAGTATGTTATGACAGACGAATAGATAGCTAATGTGTTGACTAAGCCATTGGCTAGAGTGAAGTTTGAATACTTCAGGGAGAAACTTGGTGTTCTCCAGATCGAGATTCCCTCCAAGGGGAAGTGATGAGTCTGTGAGCCATTCTGACATAGTGAGAGGATTGGTTCCTTCCATGGTCAGATGTAAGGGATGAGCCATTCTGTCATGGTGAGAGGATTGGTTCCTTCCATGGAAGATGTGAGTGTTGAGCCATTCTGAGGTGACTGTGGGATGTGTTCCCACATGATTAGATATAAGCGTTGAATGCCATTCTCTAGGAGAATGGAGATACCTGGTCAGTTACCATGAATACTTAGTCTGGGACTTAGAACTATTCTAGCATGATGTGTTTACACATGGTCAGATGTAAGTGCAGAGCCATTTTGGCGCAATGTGTTTACACATGGTCAGATGTAAGTGCAGAGCCTTTCTAACAAGATGAGGTCAGATGTGAGTGTTGGGCCTCTCTGACATGGATTTTGGATGTGTTCCTCTCGTGGTCAGATGTGAGTGCTTGGCATGCCTTTCTGACATGGTTCTTGGATTTGTTCCTCCCCTGGTCAGATGTAAGTGCTGGGTGGGCCTTTCTGACATGGTTCATTCCATGTTCATATATAAGTGTTGAAGAAAATAAAGACCTACATGAAGGCTAGGCCTACAACCATCATGAAAAAGGGTTGGCTCTGTAGAACTTCCTATGACGAGAAGAATCAAGAGATAAGAACAGTGATGATGAACTAGAGATGATCTAGATCAAGTGATGATTCAGATCCAGTGATGATCTAGCAATGATGATCTAGCAATGATGACCCAGAGATGATCCAGATCCAGATGAAGATGACTTGAAGATGAAGATGATTTGAAGATGAAGATGATTTGAAGATGAAGATGATGAGAACTTGATGATGATCCAGATCATAAAGAGAAGAATACTTATGATGATAAATTGTGTCAAGAGAATACCTTCCTACTATAAGAGGGAGTGTTGATGTATTTGTAACTTCAAAATGTATTCACTTGTATATTTTATGTATTGTACCTCGATGTTTATTCCAGGAAGTGTCTGTAATGTAATTGAGTCATGTCATACCCCGATGTTCCTATCGGGAGATTCAATAATGTAAACAAGTCATGTAATGTCATTGTGGGTAACCCTCCTATTGATCAAGGGTTAAAGTCCCTGCAGTTGTGGGGCCCTAGGGTTATTAGAATCTCCTAGATAAGTCGGCCCTAGTGAGTTATTGTCAAGTTAGGAATTAGTATAAATAGAGAGTGAGCCTCTCTATTTATCATACATTCACTCACACTTAGTTGTAGCACATAAATGAGAGAGAAGAAGTTGATGGGACAAGAGAGAGAGAGACTACTGCTGTTGGGAGATCATCTTACTGTTTTTGCGGTTTTGCTTTTGGTGTTGATTCTATCTCTAAGGAAGTTGTGGGGTTTTCTCCTTTATGGTTTCCCTGAAGAAAAACTTTGTGTTCATTGTATCTTATGTTTGATTATTGTGCTTGTTATTCTCTCAGTTAAATATCCTAAGATAATGCTAGCTTAAATGATAAAAATATGACAAATAATGGGTGCAAAAAGGAAGGCATGATTAATTATGTCAAATCTAGTTAACACTTAATCAATTACATAATCAGAACCATACCTTCATAAATGTGCTATGAACCATGACCCTTGACGATAATAAAGCATGTGAAGTGTAGCCATTTAAATTTGAACATTATTGCAGGCATTCTATCATGATCGTTTCTCCCAGTGGACCAAAATCATCTTGTCAGTCCTGCCGGAAACATAATGAATGCTGTGAAGTAAGTCAGAATTGACAACAGTGGGAGTTCTGGCTAGATCTAGAGGAGTTGTGAACCAAAATTGTAAAGAGTTCTGCCAATATTGGGGGAGTCGCAGCTGTGAGACGTAGAAAAATCAATCATTTTGGCAGAGTCGTAGCCGTGAACCATAGAAAAATCATCCAGTTTGGTGGAGTCACAGCCGCTAGAAAAGGTAAAAATGGGAAAAATTTAAACGAAGTCGCATTTGCATAGGATGAAAAAAGGCATTAAGTTATGGTGCTGCAGCTGCAGATAAATGGAAAAATAGGCAAGGTTTTGCGGTGTTGCAGCTGCTTGGAATGGGAAAAAGGGTGTTATTTTATGGTGTTGCAGTTACAGGTAGACAGAAAAATAGGCAAAGTTTTATGGTGTTGCAGCTACGTGGAATGGGAAAAAGGGTGTTTTTACGGTGTTGTAGTTGCGCAGAATGAGAAAAAGGGCGTTATTTTATGGTGTTGCAGCTACGCAGAATGGGAAAAAGGGAATTTTTTTTTGGTGTTACAGTTGCAAATAAATAGAAAAATAGGCAATTTTTATAGGAATCGCAGCTGTGACTGACTGTTCACTGTTTATTTATTTATTTATTTTGTTTAAGGAGTTTTCTTTTGAAGCAGGAAGTTACAAAAGGACGCCCTTGGTCGTTAGTCCTGATCATAACCATTTCTCCTTATGTACATCCCTATACACATTGTTAAAAAAATGGATCAAGCACAAAGGAAAAATAATAATAATAATAATAATAATAATATCAATTTATTTATGTACAAAAATTTATGTAGGAATCACAGCGATTGTCTAAAGATTGATAGGGGTAGAGAAAGATTCCTGACCTTGTTCTAATTGGTATTCTGGATCAGCTGCAATATTTGAAGTGAATTCACCCTTCAAAATGGGCTTATGGTACAGTCGCAGCTTGTGACTGTTAGCAAATAATGGTGCATGATTCTCATTAATGGTAACCAGATGGACTGTACCATTGTCAAATACTCTATTTACCAGGCATGGGCCCAACCATCTTTTGTGTAACTTGCCCTTGAAGTCCCTTTTGAATCTTTAATCATACAATAATGCCCAGTCTCCTTCACATAGTTCTTTTTTTTATGAATCGATCGTGCCAATTGGATCTTTGTTGCTGAATTAATAATGTATGATCCAAAACAGCTAAAAGTTTCTCATCAAGTTCATTCAATTGATTCAATTTGCTCCTCTGGGCTTTAGTCACATCTAATTTTATCTCCATAGCTATCTTCAAGGTCTTGATTTCAAATTCCATGGGGAAGACACCACTTTTTCCATACACCAAGTCATAAGGAGAGAAACTTGTAGTATTGCGCAAAGTAGTACGATATGCCCACAATGCTTCCGGAAGTCTATCAGCCCAATCTCTATGATGGCTCCTGACTATTTTGGTAAGGATAACTTCAATAAATTTGTTAGTTCTTTCCACCTACCCATTGGCCTAGGGATGGTACAGTGAAGCTATCCGGTGTTGAATATGGTACTTTTGTAGCAAAGCTTCAAATTTATGTGACACAAACTGAGGTCCTCCATCTGTAACCACTTCCTTGGGTACTCCAAAATGGGTAAAGAATTCACCATACAGGAAATCGATTACAGCTTGGTCATTGGCTTTCACCAAATCCACAGCTTCTACCCATTTCATCATGTAGTCGATACAAACCAAGATGTAGGCTTTCTTCCTGGAATGAGGGTTGATAGGGCCAACAAAATCTAAGGCCCATCTATCAAAAGGTTCAACCACCAACTGTGGTTCAAGAGGAATTTGATCCAATCTTTTAGGTTGGTCCATCCTCTGGCAGCTGTCACAAAACTGGACATATTTCTTTGCATCCCTAAAAAGTGTCAGCCAATAGTATCCCATTCTCAGCACCTTATGACCTATCCTCCTATTTGCAAAATTTCCCCCACATGGCTCGTAATGGCAGGCCTTTAGAATATGGAATGTTTCATCTTCTCTTACACATCTTTTGATCTCAAGATCAGGGCCTGTGTAGAAGAGATGCCCACCTATCCAACAATACCTGGCACTTTGTTAAATGATTTTCCTCTTTTATTTTTTTGACAAATGTGCCAGAATCTTCCCTGCAGCCAAGTAGTTGGAGACATTTGCATACCAAGGGGAATAAGTTGAAACTGCAAATAAGTGTTCATCTGGAAAAGAGTCCTCAACATGCAGATTATCATCACTGTTAGTAAAACAAGATAAGAAATTAGTGACAACATTTTCTTTTCTAGGTCTGTCTATAATAGTGATATGAAATTCCTATAATAATAATAACCATTTAGTTACTCGAGCATTTGTAACAGGTTTATTCATTAGATACTTAATGGCTGAGTGGTCGGTGTGCACAAAGGTGGGATATCTAGTGATGTAGTGTCTAAATTGTTAATGGAGTAAACAATGGATAAAAAATCCTTCTTGGTAATAGTATAATTAAGTTCAGCAGGGGCTAAGTTTTTGATAATGTAATAGACTACATAAGGTGCTTGACCATCCTGCTATCCTAAAACTTCTCCAATGGCAGTGTTAGAGGCATCTGAAGAAATGTGAACATGGAAGTCCCAATTGGTCCCCCTTAGGATGGGAGCTATAGACAACTTCTCCTTAAGTTTAACAAATATTGTCTAGCATGCCTCATTCCAAATAAATTGCACATCCTTCATTAAAATAGAAAACAAAGGAGAGGCAAGTTTGGAAAAGTTTTCTATAAATCTTCTGTAATAACCAACATTCCCTAAGAAACTACGTACCTCTTTATGAGTTCTAGGAGTGGGTATATTTTTAATTACCCGGATTTTAGAGGGATCTACCTAGATGCCATTAGTAGAGATAAACTGCCCTAGAACTACCCCTTCACTCATCATCATATGGAACTTTTCATTGCTCAAAGATAGCCGGGTTTGATCGCAATGTGTTAAAACCTTTTCCAATTTTTTCAATGCTTCTTCAAAGTCCTTGCCATAAGGAGTAAAATCATCCATGAAAATTTCCATACTATCATTAACCAATTCTGAAAAGATGTGAATCGTGACAACTCTCTGAAATGTGGCTGGTGCATTACATAAGCCAAAGGGAAGCAGCTTGTATGCAAACAAAGGATAGGTGAAGGAATTTTTATCCTAGTCTTCAGGAGAAATATGGATTTTATTGTACCCGCTAAACCCATCAAATAAGGAGAAAAAATTCTTCCCAGATAAGGTGTCAAGTACCTAATCCATCAAAGGCAGAAGACAGTGATCTTTCTGTGTTGCCTTGTTCAACTCTCTATAGTCCACACAAACTCTCCATTTACCATTATTCTTGGGTACTATCATGAGTGGAGACACCCACTCGCTGTCTATGATGGGATACATAAATCCTGCTTCCAATATTTTTTGAATTTCTTCCTTCACTATGTCCCTAAGATTAGGGTTCATTCTTCATTGAGGCTGGCACATAGGCCGAGAGCCACTTTTGGTATAAATGTGGTGGGTGCATAGATTAGAAGGGATTTCCTTCATGTCTGTGTAATCCCAGGAAAATACCCCTTTATGTTTTTTTAAGAGAGTGATTAGACGTTCATGTTCATTCGGAGCAAGAATGGGATTTATATTCAGGATCTTTCCAGACTCTATCTTGACGGGAACACTTTTTTTATTTTTCAACACTGGAACTATGTGAGTATCACTGACTAATGTCTCCTCTGTGAGATTTTCTTGTTCTTTTTCACATAGAGTAGCATTTAGGATTTGATGAATTTTTTTATTGACAGAAGTGGGTTCAATAATGAAATTGTTAATAGCATCGTCTTCAGTTTCATCTTTAAAAGTCAACGCCTTCCCTATCGTTAATAATGGCTGAACGCCCTCCTCTTCCTCTAGCTCCATCCATAATGGAGTTTCAGCTTCTAGACTTAGCTGAGCTGGAGGATAGAGAGTGAGGTTCTTTATCTTGGTTCCATTTGATATGGTCATATACCCAGACCGACAGTCGATGCAAGCATTAGCTGTAGCTAACTAGGGCCTTCCTAGGATAAGTGGGTGTCCTCCTAGCTGCGAATTGGGTTGTAAAACTGAGAATTTAGCAGGATATTCCCTTGAATCAATTGATATAATGAGGTCATCCAATATTCCTTTGGGTTTAATAGTGGATCTATATGCAAGTTCTAAAATGGTAGGAGTTGGCCTGAGATTAGTGAGCCCGAGTTTCCTTACAGTTTCAATGGTCATGATGTTAATTGATGTGCCTAAATCTACCAGTACATTGGGTATCTGCATGCTCCCAATTTGCACAGTGATAGTGGGATTCCCAGTATCATCGTATTTGGCCAAGAGGGTTTTTCCCATTATTAATTCAAATAATTTCCCTATGACATGAACAGTGGGAGGATCCATAGGTTTTCTTCCTGGTTTCCTTAACATAGATCCCAAATGGTTTTGGCATAGATAGGCACATTGTGAAGGGCTTGAAGGAGTGGAATTTTTACATAGAGGTTTTTTAACTCTCCTAAGAGGTTAAATTGAAGGTTGTCTCACTGCCTTCAATAGTATTAATCTTTTAGGGTATGGTGGTTCCCTAACCAATTGTGTAGGCTATGTGTCAATAGATGTTTCTTCTTGTGTTTTAGCTAGTATCTTGGTAGGATTTCTAGCATCCTGAATAATGGGGATCGCTGTATTAGATAAATACTGTTGGTTCATCCTTTCTTCAGGCATAGAGGATGGAACATCCTCAATGACCAAAGGCTCCACTACCCTCCCTGATCATAGGTGAATGTCATCATAGGGAACTGGAGTAATGGAGTAAGCAGGCATGTTGGTAGTCTCAAATTGATGGAATTATTTATTGTTTGGGTTGGGCTTAGGTTGAGTAGGCAGTTGTGGTTGTATAGGCACATTGGGGACAACATTATTCTAGAGTTGCAGCTACGACTACTAATACTGCTGATAAGGATGAGGATATTGTTGAGGAGGGTATGGTTGATGAGGAAACGTTTGATGTAGAAACTGTTGAGGAGGTTGGTTATGGGGAAACTGGTTCCTTGGATGGAAGTTCCTCCATCTAGGAGACCAAGAATTATGTTGGTTTGGTGGTTGTGTCCAAGAGTTCCAGTAGTTAAAATTTTGCATTGAATGTTGAGAAGGATACCATTGATCGTTGGAATAAGATTAAGAGAATTGTGTATTCATGTGATGCATATTATTCCAATTATTCATGTTATTCAAAAATCAAATGAGTCTAGAGTCATACCTTGATTTTGAGGTTGACAGGGATTTTTCTGTGCAATAAAGTAGGCTGGTTCCACATCTGGAGTTGATGCCTGCAGAACTGCCTTCACTTGAGGTTGTGTAGGGAATTTATTTTGTGCCATGGTTCAACTCACAAAGCTGACACACTTCTACTTTGTCGAGTGGGAACTCCTTTAGAGGATGGTTCTTCCTACATTAAGGGAATAATATACCAAGTGTGAGATCTTCTACTGCTTGTTTCTACTTTTCCCTCAGGATATCTATTTCCTAGGAGATGGAGATCATCATTTCTACCTTGAAATTTTTGAGGAGATTTCCTATTTCTGCCTGGGTGGCTCCTCCATTATATGAATTCTGTGTTATGTTGAAGACATCTCATTATAATTTATCCCATTTTGTCCCATTTATTGTTCTTGGAATACCTTTTGTATAGTTCAACAATCTTTTCAAAGGAATCCTTTGAGATATCCTTATTTCCAAATAGGTTCAACATGTGTAGGCAGTCATCCCTAATCCCACGAAGTAGGATTATTTTCAGCACATATAACCCCATATTAGTCTGTCAAGCTCTCTGCACATTGTATAAAATCCTTTCAACAAACTCTTCTAGGATTTCATCGTCCCTTTGTACCATTTTAAATAGTTCTTCTCTCTTATATTTGGTATTGCAATACTCCTAATATTTCTCTAGGAACACCTATTTCATCCGGTCCTAGGTGGTGACAGTTCCCCCACCCAAGCTCATGAACCAATGTAACACATTGTCCTTCAGAGTAGCAGGAAAAAGTTTCATCTTCTGTTCATTGATAGTGTAATCATAGCTGCGACAGAGGATGTCAAATTCAAAAATAAATTCATCTGGATCCTCTACCGCTTTTCCATAAAAATGAGGCAACACTGATGGCAATATGTTTTTCATGGGGACTATCCCCTCTGGATGTTGAATTGGGAACTGGAATGTAGCAACCATCCCTTCAAGTGGGGAGTTACCCTCGCGATGCTGATTTTCACCCATTGCTTCTTCATGATCTTCTAGATGGCGTCTTTTGTTCATGTCTTCTTCTGCTTTATCCTCTTCGTGCTTCCACTGATCGTTAAATTTTTCATGGAACTGTGTCCACTCCTCTTCTGTCACAACCTTCCCATTAAGGTGATATATCAAATCTCGGTCAACTGATCCCGCAATACTAACTCTATCTTCCTCCGTAGGGATACCTGAGGGTGTTGCAGCTTCTCCTGTGTTCTCCACTATAGAAACTGATGCTGCCACTCTAGGGGTAACTAATATCCTTCTAACAGGTGATTCCTGATGGCGATCTTCAATAGAAGAATTGGTCCTATCAACCAAATCATCAATAAATTTCCTTCTTCCCAATGCTGGATTTCATCAACGGCCTCGACCACCTGCAATGTTAGTATTCTGTGGGGTTCTAGGATTTATATGAATGTCATGCTGTACCTTTCTCGTATTCATGAAACCCAAAACATGAAAACTTAAAAAATGAAGAAAAATGAATAGAAATAGCTACTGGATACAACCACTTATGGTGTCTAATAATTATTTTTCCCCAGGAATGGTGCCAAAATGTTGGGCACCCTATATGCAAGTTAATTAAGGCCAACATACAAAGGGTTCAACATAAATTGTCAACCTAGAGAAGTATTTTATTTCGAAGATAATGTGAACTATATATGCTTAAACACTAAGTAACTGATACTGTAAATGAATTATCCTACCTTCCTGTTCATCCCAACTCATCCCAAGATCAACTTAATCTAATTTACCTTCTTAAGAATGCAAAATCACAAATACCTTCTTAAAATCCTTAATATAGAAATAAGAGATTCAGAAAATAAACATCTAGATTTACTTTTGTAGAAATTTAAATCCTAAACTACCAGGCCATCTGAATATCCATTATAAATATCTCAATCCAACTTGATCTAGAATTCAGAAATGCGGAAATTGAGCTTCAACACTTTTAACTACAAATGGACTTTTATAACAAGACTCAAGAAAGACATCAATTGAAAGAAACTAAGGATGAGATAGGATGTTAGAGCTAGCACACAATCTGCATAAAGGAAATTAGTCTACACAGTAGACTATCACACCACTCTGCCGCAGCTCATAGGGATTGAATTTACTAATCAATTGAAGGCACACACAATAAATCATTACTATTGCAGATGTTAGAAAAGAATAAATCTACTGTAACATCCACACCACACAATAGAGGAAATAAATACCTAATTAACTTGACAATATATGTAGGAAGGTGGGCCCAACCTTCAAACAGAGACGCTGTAAATTAACACACGTTAAACACCGAGATCAGAAGAATCCTGCTCCTTGTATTAAATAATAAAAATGAAGCTACAGTCTCTGTCACAACTTATACAATAAAATCAATTAATTTCCAACCCTTGGATTAGAATAGTTCCCAATATTTATACATTCACAATCATAACTTCTACCCACTGATATCTGGTAGACATGAATATTTCTGATCTTCAGGCTACCCCAATTATGATACGCAGTTACAGCTGTGGGAAAGATAGAAGCATAAGATATAGGAAGGCTATTACTTGAGCCAACAATGATATAACAGGATCAATCTAGAAGATGCTTTATCGGTTGTAGCTAACCTTGAGCAACGACGCACTGTTGCATCCAAATATATTGCTACCAAGCCTATTGCATCCACCCTTGTACAACTTGCATGGAATAGTAACCTTTGACTTCATCCTTTGTGCAGAGATGGAATAGGTGGCGATCATCTCAGTAATGAATGTTCATATCTCTCTTGACTCATTCATCCTGCTACACCTGTATCCTTTACATCTCAAATTATCTTTATAAAATCACCATATGTTAGCATAATCCAAGATATAGAGCCCTGATTACAAAAATCATAAGTATTAATAAGATAAGACAATAATTAACCATACCTGTATGAATTGAGGGATCAAGTGAAGGAAAACATATGTTTGGTGTATATAATGGAGTAAGATAAGGCAAAAAGGGATAGGTAAATGTGGTAAAAAAGGGGGTCATTTCTGGGCCCAACAATATGGAGTCATTTCAAAGAAAAGAATCCCTTTTTCATCTCTAGTAGTTCTAGTCTAAAAGAATAATGGATCTTTCAGGTTGTGAATTGATTACATAGTCTCAACAAAGTAAAAATTAAGAATAAATTCGATATCCCATTCGTTGATGAGATGATGGATGAACTTCATGGAGCTAAGTACTTATCGAAATTATAATTGAGATCAGGGTATAACCAAATCAGGGTTATATTATAGGACATAGCCAAAATTTGCCTTTCATACCCATGAGGGCCATTATGAATTCAAGGTAATTCCCTTTGGTTTAACTAACGGGGCAACCACTTTCCAAGCCGCAATGAACAAACTTTTTGAACCATATTTGCAAAAGTTCGTATTAGTAGTTTTTGATGATATACTCATATATAAGAAAACTTGGAGAGAGCATGCCTAACACTTAGATCAAGTACTCACCATCTTGGAAGAACATCAATTTTTTGCAAAAATGTCAAAATGCACTTTTGGAAAATAAGAAGTGGACTATATTGTCCATATAATATCGAAGGAATGAGTCAAAGTTGATCCAAGTAAGATCAAGGAAATCACTCAGTGGCCCAAACTAGATAACATCTCAAAATTAAGAGGGTTTCTAGGCTTAACAGGATACTATCAAAGATATTTGAATAATTACACCCATAAGACTACCCCTATAACACATTTATTGAAGAAACGTTTTTTTTGATGGAATGTCGAACCCAAAAAATGTTTTTAAGCATTGAAAAACATTATATCATCAATGCCAGTATTATTAACCCTAGATTTCACAAAACCTTTTGTAGTTGAGTGCAGTGCTTCAATATTTAGGATAGGAGCAGTCTTGATGCAACAAGGTCATCCCTTAGCATTTGAAATCCAAAAGCTCAATAAGAGAGAGAGATTGAAATCCACATATGATAACGAAATGATTTCCATTATACACGGTCTAGAAAAATGGCAGAAATACCTTCTAGGGATCAAAGTCTTGATAAGAACATACCACAATAGTCTTCAATATATCCTACAACAATGGACCTTATCAACTAAACAATAGAAGTGGATAGGAAAAATTGCTACATTTTACATGGATATACTACATAAGTGAGGAAAGGACAATGTAGTTGTTGATTCCCTTTCCCTAAAACATGAAGAAGTCAAGGCTTATGCGATCTTAGTTGTAGTTCTAGACTAGTGGGATGAAATCCGAGGTGAATATGCGAAAGACACCTATTCCTTAATCAACGATCCTAATTGAGGTCCAATATTCAAATGGAGGAATGGCATCCTTTGGTATAAAGGAAGGATCTACTTAAGCCCTACATCTAAGTTCAAGACTAAGGCGTTGATAAAATCTCATGATTCCCCTATCATAGGAAATGATTCCCAATAAATCTCATGATTCCCAAGGAATCCTTCTATGGGAAGGGAATGTATAAATACATTCAAAAGTATGTAGCCGAGTGTGATACCTTTCAAATAAACAAAAACGAAATTGTCATGAGTCCTGAGCTACTCCACCCTCTTCACATCCCAAACCATAAGTGGGAGGAAATCTCCATGGATTTTATTGAATAGTTACCCATATATGAAGGAAAGGACAATATTCGTGGTATTGGAATGATTAATGAAATATGCGCATTTTATGGGTATTAATAAAATTGACTCCTCTAAACAAATCGTTGAAGTATTTTGTAAAAATATTTAAAAATTACATGGATTCTTGAAAACCATCGTTAGTGAAAAAGAAGACAAATTCACAAGAAACAAATTGGGATTACTCTTAACATGATCTGATCCTATAATCCCCAAATAGATGGACAAACAAAAGTTGTTAACAAATGTTTGGAATCCTATCTTCGTAGTTTCAACACTAACAATCATAACAAATTGTTATAGTGGATACATCTTGCAGAATGGTGGTCTAACTCCTCCTATTATATGTCTTCCAAGATGAAACCTTTTCAAGAATTGTATGGTTATGCACCTCCCATATGAAAGGAAATCATTCAAGGTGATGCAAAATTACATGTAGTAAAAATTCAACTCGAAGAAATCCATATAACAATGCAAGTACTCAAGGATAATTTAACTATGGAACAAAATCATATGAAGCTGCAAGCATATCTTTGTAGAATAGATCGAGAGTTTGAAGTATTAGAGTGAGACTTCATACATACAAGAAATTACCACTTAAGAAACAATGGAAGAATAAACTAGATCCCACATTTTATGGACCATATAAAATTATCCAAAATATTATCCCTATAGGATACAAATTGAAGTTACCAGATAAGAGTCAAATTCACAACGTTTTTCATGTCTTGAATATTAAAAAATTATTGGTTCAACATCAAACTGCTCACACGGAACTTGCTACCTTGGAAAAAGAAGGGAAAATTGTATTAGAACCGAAAGCCATCATCAACATCAGAAAAATAAAACTACGTTCTCGCATCATCAAAGAATACCTTATTAAGTGGAAGAATTGTCCAAAATAAGATGCTTCCTAGGAAACCAAGAAGTTCATTCAACAACATCCATCATTACTCTACTTTGAGGAAAAAAACATTTTAAAAGAAAGGGGCAATGTTATACATAAAAAATATATATATAAAAACTTAAATAATCAATGTATATATGTATATATAAAGAAATATAATAATAATAATAAATATAATTAATAAGAGACATGAATTTATGAAAAGTCATGATATGAATCTCGTCAAAGAGATTATAAGTGGGATTTCCAAATGTAAAAGATATTTAGACATTTTTATACATATATAATTTTTTATCATAGAAATCGTTCACGTTCTTATTTTTTCAGTGGACACTAACTGGAAAAGTGATTTTCCTTACATATCCAACATTCCACATGTGGTCTTTCCCCTGAAGGCTCTTCCCTTGGATGTCATTATTGATAAGAATTATTGTTTCTGAATTTTGAAGGATGGAAACCTTTCTTTCTCTGCTCCTATTTGTTCTTCTTCATATCTTTCTAATTCTTTTTATATGGGGCCTTTCTCTTATTTTGTTCATATAAGTGTTTTTCCATCCATATGCCACCCTTAAGGTTCCTTGGTCTATCATACTGGATTTTATTTCTATAAGCTTCAGGAATACCACTTAGGAACCTTTGAATCTTTACCTTCTCATCTTTGATGAAGTCCGCATACTTCAAAACTTCCAGGAACTTATTCTCATAGGAATCCATAGTCATGCTTCCCAACTTAAGCTCAAAGAAATATTCCATCTTTTGTAATAGTAATACTCAAAGAGGTATTCTTTCTCAAATTACTACTTAAATTTATTCTAAGATATTCTATCTTCATCGATGTATTTTAGCTTAACTAGTTGATCCCACAAGATAGATGCACTTCCCTGCAGATGATATATGGCTACTCGTGCTTCCATATTAGGTGTGTGCTCATGCAACTGGAAGAACTTCACGAGTCCTAATAAACACGATTATTCATCTTCTCCTTTCTTTACTTACCCATGAAAAGTTGGAGGCTTGATTCTTCTAAGCTCTCCTACTATTTTATCCCGGACATACCTCCTCTTTTTGTATCTTATTGGAGATCATTCAGGACTACTCTCTGTACTGTTTGATGCATATCCATTCTTCCTCTGAGTGATAAGGTATCCTTTAAGATCTTATAGACCTCACATAACCTATCCTATGACTCTTTTTAGTGGATCTTTGGATGGTATTCAATGATTTTAGATCATTCATAACCTTCTCCTGGATATGAATTATCCTTTGATTATCCTCTCTACACTTCCTCACTGAATCGTCTAATATTAATGATTCACTACTCATGTTATGTATAATTGACCTTATTCCCTCAACAAGCTCCTCATCAAGACTGTATGGTCTCCTTCCTTCCTCAAAATCCATCTCCAATCATTGATTTCCTACTTTTGAACTTGTACTTGTTGAATATTTAGTCTTCATAGTTTTCATTAAAATATTAGTTTATTGGTCACACTTCTTACTCAATCATTCACAGGGAAATTTAATGTGTTCATTATCAACCTTTTGTTAGTAAACTACACATTGGTAAAATTTCATTATCGTTAAAACTACTCACATGTGAAACTATATTAAGGTGCATGTATCCAAGTTATCTAATACAAATGCATGTTTATAGAGTGACTTGTAAGTTCATAGAATACCTAACAACCGTAGTGTTGATGATACAAGAGGATCTCAAATATCAATCAAAATCAAAGTCTTTAAAAGTTAATAAAATCTTATATATTCATAGAGCTTGTTGATATCTTTTTGGCAACATTCATTTTGTGGAACTACCTCTGAATGTAAAACTTATTGAGTTTGGAAATTTCAATAAAAAGGTAAAATTGATGCAAAAAATGGAAAATGGGGGTGGTTGGCACATGGAACACCCACAAGGTGACATGTGGCATGTACATTCAAAATACAAGTTCCACTTGGAAGCACCACAAGGTTCCACGTGGTCAAGGTGATGACATGACATGTTGACAAGTGGACCTATGGCAAGGTGACAAGTGGACCAATTTGGGCATGCCACGTGAAAGCTGGTTGGTGAGTTGTTTGTTTATAAAAAAAAATTTGGGTTGAGGAGGATCAAACCCTCAACCTCTCCTCTATTAAATCCTCCACATAGCCCCCCTATCCAAGAATCTCGCAAGTGATTCTTAACACTATAGGTTGGGACTTGTATTTAAAGTTGAATGGTTGTATGGCTGGAAACAAAGGGTGGGATTGAGGGCGTATCCCTCAACCCATTGTCCAATACTGAGGCCATATATGTAACAGTGGATTCAACCAACAACATAGAACTAACATATATAAGCCAATTCATAATGAAATCCAACAAAGCCAAGATCCAAGTCATAAAACACAACCACCTCCACAATATGCCATGATGTTCAATGCTACAACATATACACTAAAAGGGGAGAGGCCCTTGGGTTTGACCCCGAGACCTCTTCCCCCAAGTCACAACGCCTTACCACTAGGCCAAATCCCATGCATTTAATGGCTATCGGTGGATAATGGTTATGAATTTGTGTCAAAAAATGGGGCCAAAAAGAGGGTGCATGGCCTTCCTTTCAACGCCCAAATTCATATACAAAACCCCATTTGGGAGCCATGAAAACCAATGTACATAGATCACTTTTGCACAATTCTGAAGAAAGAGTACATGCATAGTTCCTGAGGTAGGTACATTCCATCTATAGGCATGCTTCCCAAGGTGTGAAATCCATACATTTCATATAGTTGTAGGAGGAGGTTGTCTCAATTTGTGTGCTAGAGGATGCCTCATCCAAACTAGGTCGAGTTTATACTCATTTTTTTCAAATTTTTGAGAGAATCACAATGGTGCTATCTATTTCTATTTTTAACTAACAAAAAATAGAGGCGTTTACAAAACTCATGTATGTAATCTTTTGAAGACTTAATAAGATCAACCTTCTTATTGGAAGTGGCCTAGAGACATTTCCCAGGAGGGGTGAACTTCATTATCATGTATTTTCTATCAATTTCATGGTTTTCATATTGTTTATTTTATTATGTGTTTGGTTGAAGAATTTAAAATTTGTCTGTGATAATCCCTTTTATGAGTTTTAACATACAAATTTCACATGCAATTTATATGGTTAAAAAATCCTGAAATTTTTAGATCAAGTTTCATATCAAAGCAAATTAAACATTGTATTGTGAGTTTGTGAATGTTAACAAGATTAAGGATTCAGTGTGGAGAAGGCAAACTTGAATAATTTGACCCATAAATTGGTTCAAGAAGAGGTATAATGGATTCACCAAAAGGAGAAGAAGCAGTTTCTTCAATCCCATCTGAAGGGTAATTTCTTAAAGCTTTCATGAGAATGCAAAAAATGGTGGAGGAGCTCTATCAAGATCAGTAGAGTGGTGAACAAGGTGGTCCATCTCATATTGAAGATAAAAAAAGAGGTGGTGAGGAACCTCCTAAAACTCCACCATATTCACCGTCTTATATTTATGGTTCTTTACATTCTCCATTTGAAAATAATAAAAAACTTGATGAAAAAATTGACTTTAATGTGCATCATTAAATCTTGGTATTAAGTTTGAATTACTTATTTAAAATGGAGAACTTAATGTTGATAAATTAGAAAATTGGGTCCATTAAATAGAAGTTTGTTGTAGGATTAAAAAATTGACTGAAGATAGCATCAAAATTTAGTTGGATTCTCTCCGACTTAGGGGGACCTCTCTCAAATGGAGGGAGAGAAGATCTCAAGAGTACCTTTCCACAAAAGGTAAAATCATATCCTCTTGGTACGAGTTCACTTTAGCATTAAAAAAAAAGTTCTATCTGTTGGGGTATATGCAGCAAGCTATGATGGATTGGCAAGATTTGAGGCAAGGTAAGGGACAAAGCATGCATGCATACACACAAGAGTTCAGAAAAAGAGATTTGGTACTTGGTATAAATCTCTACACTCAAGAAACTCTTCTCAACTATATAGGAGGATTACATAATTATTTACATCATATGATACTTATGTTTAATCTGACTAAACTTGATGATATATGTGTTCAAGCGACTCATATGGATTCCAAGGGGAAGAATAAAAAAGAAATTTTTTCCAAGAAACCTTTTAAACTAGATGCAGGAATCAAGTTCAAAGGTAAAGGGAAAGGTAAACATACAACTACTATGAAGAAAAAAGGAGAAAAACCTATTGAGCCGCAAAAGTAACACATTTTATTCATCATTTATATATCGTTTGTCACCTTATTCCTATTTTAGCCTTCCATAAAACCATTAATATCCACCATTTTCATGAATAAACATGGGTTACCTTGTTATTTTCCAAATCATTTATTTTTTAGTATTTTGAGTGAATTTGTGGTTAATTATTGAGAAAAATAACATATTTTCATTATACTTTAAAGTTGGATGAGTTTGGTGATGCTTACAGGTGTATTTGAAGACTTTAACAAGCTCAAAAGTCACCACCTAGCCTCAGATTCGAATTTCATCTTCTAGATGTGGGCTATTTTCAAAAAGGATCATGGAAATGTGGAGAGAATTAGAGATTATTTTAAGGAACCATACTTATTTAAAAGTGTATAAATGTTGGCGAATATTACCAATTCTTAAAACACCAACTATAAAATGATTGGTGATATTTTTCAAAAAATATTTTAATTTCCAAGGATTTTATATTGTTTATATAATAATTTGGCGATTTTTAGGGTGAAAAAGTTTACCCCATTAAAATTGGGCGAAACAGGGCTTCAAAAAATGCAAAATGGTAGATCTTTTTTGAGAGAAAAACATGGAAAAATAGCCCACTGTGCTAAAATTTGCCCATAAAATTATCCCTGGAGAGAATATCTCATTCAATATTTGTTGGAGGATTTTGAGGGATAAGTTGAGAGAAAAGTGGGTGTGTTGGAGGATTTTGAGGGATAAGTTGAGAGAATAGTGGATCTGTAATTATGATTAGTTATCTTGAATTCATGTATAAATAGGAGGGCTTTCTCCTCATTTTGTTAGAGATTTCTCTAGTGGTTTGTAAGTAGAGAATAGTTTAGACTTAGTAATAGAGTGGATTCTTGATTGTTATGTAAATGAGATGATGCTTAATGCACATCCTTTGATTCTCTTATGTTAATTTCAGTTTCTCTTTTATGAATTGTTAGTATAGAAGTTTAGTGATTTATTTCTTATGAATTGATAGTATAGATTTATTGTGAGCTCACAAGTTAATGTTGATTGTTTTATATCAGTTTATTTCATGAAATCTTATGCTTTCTTAGATCAGATTTATTTCCTGTAATTTTCTACTTTTCTAGATTAGGTTTATTTTCATGTCATTTCCTGCTTTTGTAAGTTTAATTCAATTTTAGTTGCATGTATTTTTTAGTTTTTTCACTTAGAATATTAGATTAAGTTAGCAATACTTTTCCCCTGCATATATTTTGTCTGTACTTGACAAGTTTACGCTCTCTCCGGGTTGACAATTAAATCATTGGATATATGTTATAATTTGTTTAATGTTTTTCCCCAACATTTTGGAATCGTTGCTGGGAGGTGTTAAAGGGGATCAAATTTTAGATAGGTATATAGTTTGTTGTTTTTACATAGAAAGGGGGAGGGGAAATGGTAAGACGCAAGGACGACTTCACTCCGGAATTTTTGGGATTTCCGTGGTGTAACAACTAGATGCATCCATTTTAGTGGGTCACCCCAAATCCTTGATTGTTTCTGCACGTGTGTTTATTTTTCTGTAAGATTGTTTTCTTTCATTTTCTACAAATGCGGGTTTTTTTTATGCAAATTTTCCCTTTTCATTTTTAGTTTGGATTGAATTCATTATTGGGTCCGCCTTTATTTCATACTAGTTTTTAATTTTGTATATGTTCATTTTTGTTTTGTATAGATTTTTATGCACTTTTTATTCCCGTTTTTGCATTTGTTTTGTACTAACCCGTTTTGTACTGTTTTTTTCTGCATTTGTCATATACTTATTTTTCATTTTTAAGCATTTGATTTGATGAGCGTAAGTTTGGATTTGGAATTAATCACTAAGATCCTTGCAAAAGCCGGGATCTCCTATTCTCAAGAAGAGGAGATCTTGACTGCAATTAAAATTGTAACCACTCCTCTAGAAGCGAAGGAAGAACCAACATCTGAAGAGTTCTATACATCTGCTAAGGAACATGCATGCGAGAAGGAATTTGAGGAGGATGAATAAGGGTCTCGGGTGATCATCATGCAAATGAGAGATGCATTGAACAATGGTTCCAAGTAAGTATTAAGTTAGATAGGTTTTTTTTTCGCTTTTATTTTATTAATTCACATTTTCAACATTTAATATTTCATATTATTTTATATTCTAGATTTAGTTTTTCAGAATTAAAAGATAATCCTGGTTTACTACTTTTAGATAGATGGTTACATTGGAAATTTCATTTTATGTAAATAATCTTTAATTATGATTAAACTAAAGTAGGTAGGTTTTTGTTTTGGTTTTTGAAATTAGCATATAGGATGTTTTGCTTTAATTTGTTGTAGTGTTTCTATTTGTTAAATTTTTTATTTCTAATAGTCTTAATTAATATTTTGTTTTTAATTTTGTTAGGGATTAAAAAACAGTTTTAAACTTTCATTTATGAAATTTTTATCTCTTTATATTTCCATTTTTCATTTAATAAATTTTCTAATCATACTAGGAATAAAAATAGATTAGGTTTCTTCTAAATCTATGAATCAATAGAAAGTAAAATGAATTAATTAACAAACAAATGAAAAACAATAAAAATCTATATAGTTTTAGTTTTAGTTTTAATATTTTTCTTTGTTTGTTTTAGTTTTTTTTTAAATAGATAAAGAGATCTAAATCATATAGTTAGTTTCTCTGTTAGGTTTTTAGTTTTTATTAAAACCTGCAACTATAAA
>LPNX010917688.1:88708-118997 GCA_001517045.1 Pseudotsuga menziesii | reverse complement strand
AATTCATGTTATTCCAATTCTTTTGATACTTAATAGTTCTAGATAAGAGGATAAAGGATTTGGATTTCCACTGATCGAGATAAAGATCAACTTGAGATGCATTTCTAGTTGAAAAGCACTAGAGGCTCTAGCTTACTTTTCCAAATAGAAATATAAATGACTTATAGTTATTGTCATTTTACCTTTCCACTAGTTTCCTCTTATCTTCTCTTCCTAAATGAGCATCTCAAAGCAATGTTCGGCACTTATATTCTCTTCAAATGATTTCACAATTGATTCTTAACATTAGAATAAAAATGCAAATTCTTAAGTCAAACCCAGCTATCCATCCCTAAAATCCGATCAAAAACATGAAGAGAACAACCTGTTGTAATTCACAACTTAAATTTACCCCGTTGTATTCAGATCCATCCATTTATATGTCACACGTATAAAATAATGAAATACATTAAAATCTACAACAAATTTGGATACTCTAATACAGTTGGTCCTCGGACCTAAGAGAGATACATGTTATCATCTTTCAAACACGATACCCATTCAACAAACATGATACCCATTCAACAAGCACAATACCCATCCTCAACAAACAAAAAATTTGAATGCTATAAAACATTGACTTATTTCTACATGTATTTTACAACAACTAGACTGACAAACAAGAGATACATGGTTAGGGCGAGGCTGGAAGGGAATAAACATAGTTTGAATGAGGCTAATGAGACATTCTTGGAATGAATTTGGGATTTGGACACCTAATTTGGACATGGTTGGATCCCTATTTTGAGCAGGGATGCAAAGTGTACATAGTTTGGACAAGGATGTAAGCTGTACATATTCTAGGAAAAGAATTGATAACTAGTTGTGGAGAGGTTGTATTTATGCACCTAGTTTGGGCAAGGCTGGAAGGGATACATAGTTGAGACAAGGCTAAACCAATACATAGTTTTGGCAAGGATGGATTGATACATAGTGTGAGAAAGTTTTGCTGACATCACTCATTCACACACAATACCCTTCAACAAAAAAATATTAACGTTACGAAACCATAGGTACTACCTAAACATGATGGACGATCCATTACATACTATGCACTAGAGCATCACATAATATTAAGAGCCAATAGATGCTAGTCATCACCGGTTCTCATTGACACTTCTAATACTTATGACGAGGAATTAAATCAATCTAGTTACATGATAAATCAATTGTCAGCAAACGAGATATTATAACTTTCGTATCTTTCGCATTTCCTTGAGTGAGATATGTAAAGACAATTCTTGCATATTGTGGAAATGGGTACCCATATACTAGATGGCTAGGGTAATGTCAATGGAATGCTCAAGCTTAAGTGAGAACTTCAAAATAATTAGACAATTCTCACCTATGTTTTCCAAACCAGATGGATTAAATCAGAAAAGACCTTTTAAACCGAATTCTTGGATATTGTCACAATTTTTAAGGATCTCAAGAGAATCATCAGACAAATTCTAGCAATTCACGAGATTGATCACACAAATCCTCTTACAAACCCTAGTCAAGGACTCAATATCTTAATCCTCCAAATTGGGTATGGAATTTAAGGAAACGTTCTTGAGCATTGTTTAATTATTAAGAAACCCTCTGAACCCTAGATTTGTAGTGAATTCCTATGTCCAGCTAGACTTACCTAAGGATATTGTAACTAGGTTTTTAAGTGATTTAGAGGCCATCTTGATATCCTGGTCTTGCAATACATAATCTCACTAAGAGAGATTCAACTTCTTAACATGGTTGAAGCGAAGAAGGAGAGAAGGGGGGAGTTCACATTACCTAATTGTGAGCTTTTGGGATTCCCTTGTGAGCACGTCGTTTCAAGTTGTGCACACCATGGATGTCGAGATCAGATCATGCTTCTATGATAGTTGCATTAAGATGTTGGACAACAATCCTTTATCAGTCATGTAAATCTCCATGTTGCTCTTTATTTTTTTTATATGTATCTTCGGTCTTCCGAAAGTACTGGAATCCACAACGATTGATTTCTAAATGAAATTTTATTTCAAATGACTGGTATGCTAGGGACAAACAAGGGACTATGTAGTGATTGAGTTATAAATCAAATTTTAGTTTAAACGATTGGTATGTTATGGCCAAACAAGATATTAGATTTTTGACATGAAATAAAAATCAAAGATAATTTTATCGTTTGGACACATAGAGATCGAAATTACCTCACTCCTCAATGAAAAATGACAAGCTACAAAACCCTCAATATTTTCCCCAATTTTTTCTTTCCCTCCCTATTGAGTTTTTTTTTAAATTTGTTTATATAATTATATAATTATAATTTATATAATAATATTTATTTATTTAAAATATTTATAATACTATTTATGAGTTTGTTTCTTTATAATGTTTCATGATAATATATTTATATATTAAGAATACATTATATTATTATTATATATATTAAATATTTAATAGTATAAATTAACATATATAAAATATTATATAAGTTTACATATTCAAATATATCATTAATATAGGACTTTTTTAAATAGAGGATATAAGACTTTTTTTCTCCATAAGAACACCAAGGTGGTATTTATAACATTATAAATGTACACGTGATGAGTTAGAATCCATAGACAAGATCAACAAATTAACGAGGAGGCACAAAATAGGTGGATTTCAATTGATGAGATACAAAAGACTCTTACTTATTGAAACTTCAATTAAATTTCAAAAGGGTGAAACGAATATGACTTTGGACAAATGAAATATAAGCATGATAAATGTGCCAAGTTGAACATAATGGTATGAAATTTAAGACATGGTGATGCTTTTAACGAGAAACAAGCAATCTCCGAGACATGGCACTAACTGGACTACCGAGATAACCCACTGAATCCATGAGGGGGTATACAATTTACTAAATTCTATCACTGTCAATGGATTCAGAGACCACTGAGGTATTTGAATCCATATGAGGTGTTAGAATTTAGTAAGTTATCAAAATTCATTGTCAAAATTGCAAGTTTCCATTATCGAAGTGACACAAGTAACAATGACTAAATAACTGACCAATTCATATTCTTAATAATATTGTTATGTGGTGATTTTTAATTTATTTACTTGTTATATAGCCATATATTTTATTCTGTGACCCAATTGGTCATTTCTCTAGTCATTTTTAGTTGGCTCAGTCAAGTTTGGTCATCTATTACTTCAAAAAACTGTGGTGACCAAATTTGTTGGTCATGTGGTCATTAGTCTCTCATTTTATACTAGTGTATGTCGTGCATGATAGTCCATAAATTGTGTTATTTTTTTTCACCTAAATATTTGTTGGAAATATGGAATATATCATTGGGATATGACAAAGAACTTTGCAGGCAATTTATTTGTTTCCTAATCACTACAATATCTACTAATTCCACAATCAAGGAATTCATTTTTTTATGCATGTTGGCCATAATATATAATATAATCATTAGAACATGCATCAATCATGTTATACTCCATTCATTTATCCATCATATATAAGACCTAATTTTTTTATTTTCTGATATATGAATTTCATACCTAAATAACTTGTCAATGACAAAGAGTTTAACAAACATTATGTTGCATAAATGGTCTATAAATCATGCACTTAACCATACTAATATCTATGGTTTATGTTGATTTATTATGGCTTTCATACAATCATTTATAAGTTGCAGGTAATAAAATTGGAGTGATATCATTAAAAAAAAGTCAAGTATAAATTCACCTATGTTGTTGAACACATTTGTGTCCATGTGGTCATGAAAAAATTGAAGTTCCTATACAAATTAAAAGAATTTTTTATAATATGGAAAATGTAAACATAATGGGAATTGTAAATAGAGTCATTATTGGTGCATTATTCCTAAAATATCCATTTAGTATGCATAATACCCTAGTTTTAGTTCTCATGAAATCGTTGAATCCCTAAGGTCCTATTGGCACCCCAACAACTCCCCTTTATTTTGTCAAAAAATCAAAGGTGACCCCCATTAGAATTTTTTTAAATACTTAGTTTTGGTTTCCTTTTATTTTACCTTGCTTGATTTGATGTGTGATTCCATGGGCCTTATTTTCGATTGGTCTCTCTCTCTTTGGATTAAGCATTGATGTGATAAATACTTGGTAATTATGATAGTCCATAAATTGTGTTATTTTTTTTCACCTAAATATTTGTTGGAAATATGGAATATATCATTGGGATATGACAAAGAACTTTGCAGGAAATTTATTTGTTTCCTAATCACTACAATATCTACTAATTCCACAATCAGGGAATTCATTTTTTTATGCATGTTGGCCATAATATATAATATAATCATTAGAACATGCATCAATAATGTTATACTCCATTCATTTATCCATCATATATAAGACCTAATTTTTTTATTTTCTGATATATGAATTTCATACCTAAATAACTTGTCAATGACAAAGAGTTTAACAAACATTATGTTGCATAAATGGTCTATAAATCATGCACTTAACCATACTAATAACTATGGTTTATGTTGATTTATTATGGTTTTCATACAATCATTTATAAGTTGTAGGTAATAAAATTGGAGTGATATCATTAAAAAAAAGTCAAGTATAAATTCACCTATGTTGTTGAACACATTTGTGTCCATGTGGTCATGAAAAAATTGAAGTTCCTATACAAATTAAAAGAATTTTTTATAATATGGAAAATGTAAACATAATGGGAATTGTAAAGAGCGTCATTATTGGTGCATTATTCCTAAAATATTCATTTAGTATGCATAATACCCTAGTTTTAGTTCTCATGAAATCGTTGAATCCCTAAGGTCCTATTGGCACCCCAACAACTCCCCTTTATTTTGTCAAAAAATCAAAGGTGACCCCTATTAGAATTTTTTTAAATACTTAGTTTTGGTTTCCTTTTATTTTACCTTGCTTGATTTGATGTGTGATTCCATGGGCCTTATTTTTGATTGGTCTCTCTCTCTTTGGATTAAGCATTGATGTGATAAATACTTGGTAATTATGATGAATTCTGCTCAGTGAATCCTCTAGTTTCTTGGCTCCTTAATAACTTTTGATTACTCTTATTCAAGCTTGATTGAGTTACTTCTATGCTTTCCTTATGTGGATTGATTTCATGTTACAAAGATTTGGTGAAAAACTCCTCTTCACTTCAGTGAATAAGAAGAAGATCAAAGTAATCAATGGCTTTTATTTTTACAACATAATTTTAAGGCCAAATTTTTACATCATTAGAAAATGATATATCCCTATAATATATAATATGATCTTTGAGGAATTATTATAAGTGTCAAAAGAATTACTTGTCAATTCATATTTCAAAAGTTTTATTTTATCTTTCTATTTTATTTTTGCAAAATTATTAATCTCTTAAATTTTTGTATAAATATAATATGTAAGTTATTAATAAAGCTAAGTTCATATCTTTAAAACACTGTCTTAAATATTTGACACTTTATTTTTTCTTATCTAATATGATATATTTGCAAAGTAAGTTTCATCTCGTCATTTATGAATTCTTTTTCACTAATAATGTAAAATTAAGTTATAATTAAAGATCATGAAAAACGCTTGAATTGTTTTCTAATGAATCTTTTGTAACCTTTAAATAACATGCATATGGAATATTATTTAACTATGGATTCATAACCATTACGACATCATTTATCATTTTGCATGGTGCATAACTTTTGGGATGGCATTATTAAAAGGGAGGTTCAAATTTTATTTTGCAATGTGAACTGAACTTTCTATTATTCTTATTTCATTTGACGTGTGATGATTTCTTTATAATAGTATTACCAGTTCACGGCACAAGATTTACACAGAAAACCAACTCATACTCATAAAAAACTGGGAAAAGTCAATATTTTATAAAACCTGTTTTTTATGTTTTTATGGCTGAGCATCCATTGTAATTAACGCTTCCATTTGGAAAATAATGACATAGGTTACCTTTCACACAATTTATGAATTAATTGATCATAAATTAAATCTGGCATGGATTCAAATAACGGTCATGATACTTTGGTTTTAACAATCTTATTTGGCAATAATCTGTGTATTATATGCTTGTGCAAGGTTAGCATGAATACCAATGGAGGGACCATCGAAGCCAATCCAAAAGAAAGAAGGTGAATGGTTTGCTCTGGAGTGAAATATATATACTGTTATATTCTCAAAATCCTCCATCATACTACATTTAAAACCTGAGATTGCATTTGAGGAAGATCAACGTATTACAGGGACACTTATTTATAAGGTTGCCACATTTTTCACTATTTATCCTCCTAGGATTCTCTCATTTCACCAACGCATCATCAAAAAATATAGACAAAGAAAGGTTGCCTCCGATTCATAGTTAAAGAGGTTTGAGCTGCCAGATCACCATTGATCATTCCACCATATCACGAAGATTTGTTTCTCAAAAAGGTGCAGAAAATGACAGAGGTGCAGCTTATAGAGGAGTAAGTGCAGTCTTTATCGTTGGGAGGTTGCAATTTCTGCAAAGGGATTGTTGAATGCGATTGGGATCGAAGATGTCTCAAAGTCTGCATTTCAAATAGCTCATGAAAGATTGTCATCACATCCCAATAACCATCCAAATACTCCAAGAAGATTGCGTAGATTCGGTGCCAGCAAAGATTATTTTTATTACAACATGATGCAATTATTAAGGAAGTATCTATCGACTCATCAACCAGAATGGAGAGCATTTCGTAAAGTTTTGAGAAGATTGCCAGATTCCCGTCATTATTCAGGAGATGATGTTTTGTAGCAAACTGCAGGAAAATAAAGAAGAAATAACAAAATCCGAGATCTGGGTTTTTTGCATAATGGACTCTTTTATTAGACTTGTGTGGAATCTTTTGAAAAACATGAACCATTTGAGATATTTGGCAAGTTCTTTGAACATGTTTTTTTTCAGTTGCGGCCAGCATGGAATCGGTTCACTTCTAAGTTTTTTGTTGGTTTGTATTGAAGTATTTAAACAATAGCATAGATTGCTATGGGGGGGGGGGGAATGCCCGAGGAAACTAGATGAAGTTATTTTTTTCATTTTTCTACAAGTTTCTCTGCTAGGGATGGTCTCCATAAACTAGAAAGATGACTGTGTTTCTCTTTCTGTTTTGTTTTCTTGTTCCTATATAGAACTGAGTTTTTTCATGGAACCAGAGACGGAGGTGTTTCCTAAGGCTAATACATCAAAACTCTTTTGAAGCTATGGTGCTTTGAATGGACATTGGAACCTATTCTCACAGCGTTGTAAAATTTCTTTTATTGAGTAATTGAACCAGATTACTTGTTCTGTTCATCATTATATTATGTGGGATTGAAGCAAACTATAAACTTTGCTTTTAGTTTATGCTTTTTGTGATCTTAATCCGTTAATTTGTAAGAGCTTTTAAGTTTTTTTTTAGCATGTAATAGTTTGATTGTGAGACTGTTCTTCAATTTAAATTATTATATGTTTATCATTTAAATGCAAGCTGAATTAATATTAGTTTTAACTCATTCTCTTGGCTAAGATAGATAGATTGCATCTAGGTCATTACAGATTTAGGAGCTCCTATTTTTTTTTGTACTTAGCTTAAGACAGTTTTTAGTATTAGTTAGTCATTAGGTTAAATCTTTCAGATTTATCAGAAGATTTGGTTAAGTAAGACTTACCACCCACATCTCAAGAGACTCTCTACCTTGAGAGTACATTACATAGGTAGCAGGGCCTTGATCCTGTGAAGGACAGTTACTTTAAACACATACAAGATTGCATTAAGTCGAGTGTGTGGGCTGTGTTTTCATATGTTGGCCTAGGTCAGTATTTTTGGCCAACAAATAGCGCTAGAAAGGAGGGCCTGAGGTAAAACAAGTGGTTTTATTTTTCTATTATTTTTAATAACCATTTATCCTCTTGCTCTTTGATTTTTCAGTTTTTATATATTTTTTATTCTTCTTCGTCATAGACATGTGTGCTTAAGGGTTGGTTGGATGAAAAGCTAACCATTTGAAGAGTGAATTCATATTGATTGTTTATCATTCATGGCTCATGACCAAGTTCCTATTTGGGAAGTAGTTTTTTGTTTTACATTAATTGATATTCCCAATGAGACAGCTAACCTCTTTTTGAAACTTGAATTTTATGTTGAAGGCGATATATCTGCAAGGAAACACCTCAAGAAATTTTTGTCTAAATGTAATAAACATAAGATTATTGATCTTAGTGCTACATGCAGGTTATTTGCTCTTACTCTCAAAGGACGAATCAAATGTTGGTTGGAAACATTTCCACCTAATTTATTTTTTACATGGTTTCAATTTGCACATGAATTTTTGGATACTTTTAAGGATTATGATTCTAATAAACTATGTAGTGAATTGCAAGCTCTTCGAAGGAAGAAAGGTGAGTATTCAGAACACTTTTCAGTAAGGCTTTCTCATATCCTTTGCAAATTTCATATTACCGATTTACCTTCTAAATCTGATCTTTTAAATATTGTTTTCAACTCTCAAGTTCCTCTTATTCAACAAAATCAATACATTTGTCAAAAGGATGTTTCAACAAATCATTTACCAACCCTTCTAGAAACTTCTTCCTCTATCATTGATTCAGATACTTCCATAAGTTCTACCCAACCCCAAGGTTACAAGATCGAAGTAGAAGAGGTACCAACTCCTTCTGATTATTATTCTCTTCTCAAAGGAGAAAGGCATACTTCTTTTATCCAGAATATTGAACCTATATATATTAAGGAATCAAATGGAAAATAACTTATTCATGATGAATTTATTTGTATAGATAGAGAAGTTGATTATGTTGATGAATGACAATATTCTTATTCATTTGTTACAAAAATAGATCAAGATGAATTAATTATAAATCAAACTATATGTTCACCATTTTCTGATTTTTGTACTAATTCTTCTTTCGATTCAATTACCAAAGAACACAAATATGTTAATGATAATTGTATGTGTTCTAGAAATTCAATAGAAAAAGTCAAATAAGATGACATGAATATTAGTTGCTCAACTAAATGTTGTTCACGAAAAGAGATTAATCTTTTTCAAGCAAAGATTGATAAAAGTTCTGATTTACGTGAAGGATTATCAACTAATCTTGATCTTGAATCAATTTCATATGGAATCCTTAAAGGTACATCACCAAATTATATTGAAAATAATCAGGTAATAAAAGAGAAATATTTTCGAAATATTAATGATCTTTCTAAATTGAGAGACTCTTTTAATTTCCTCACTTCTTATTCTTACTTTTCTATTTATCCTGATTTATTTTCTGTTTTTGATATGCGTAAGATTCCATATGAATCTATGTGACTTCAAAATCACATTTAAATTTATGAGATATATAACATTGATGATTCACTTATTAAGCATGAGTTTGAGGGATTGGGACATATTTCATTATTAAATCATCATTCAATACAATATTTTAAAGAGAAAGAAGGTTTATTGCAAGATGGTTGCTGTCAACTGATATTTGATGAAAATAAAACACAAACTTTTGTTGAAACTAAAAATGCTTGTTCTCGTCAAAATTACTTATATGAGAGATATAATTTGATTGGTGATAATAAAATATTTGTTGAAGAGTTTCCTATAACTTATGATCACCAAAGACTTACATCTCTTTTAATTGATTCATCTTTAGTTGCAGATCCTCTTAACAAGATTACTTCATTCGATATTAGGTCACCACCAATTCTCTCACCTATTACATCATTTCATGATCCTACTTTGTATTTGAAACCAATTCTTCCAATTGTTAATGTGACTAATGCTACTTATTTGATTCTTCAAATTGATTCACCTAAGATATGTTTGACACCTATGTATTTCATGTTGGTAGATCATATTTTGCATTCTAAGTTTTATGACAAGATTGCGGAGTGGCTCGAAAATTCTTATCTCAAAAGGTTTCCAAAAACTGGTACATTTGTCTTATCATTATATGTTTCAAATGGTAAGGATGATCAACTTCTTTTTAGTTTTCTCTTATTGACATATCATTTCTGGCTACTATTAGGAAAACATGTCATTCTTACAGGATTAAAGATGTTTCGATGGCTTCATTAGCTATTTCATTTTACTTGATTTTCATTACGATTGACTTCTTTTGTACATAGTTAGGCTTAGGTTTAGATTAATTTTTCTTTATTTTTACCCTTTCTTGTTTTGTTTTGAATAAATGCAGTTATTAAGATGATGCTAATTTCAAGAGTTGACACTTATCGATACATTTAGGGATTTTTTCTTTACCTTTGACTCTCTTGCTTATAAAATATATTTATTTCAAATTTTCTTGTTAGGTCATATATCTTTTACTTTTTCGACTAAATTGGGAAAATGTTAAAATGTTTTATACATTCTTATGATCATAAGAAAGAACTTTTAAGAAAATGAAGAATGTTGTGCAAATCAATACCAAAATCTTTTCAGTTGTAACTGCATATGCAATTAAGGCTTAGTTTAAATTTGTTTATTTTTGGTTTGTTTTCTTTTGCTTATCAATAAGAGAGGCCTAACTTATTAAAACATCTTTCTTATTTTTAACAGATCCTTATGTCACAAATTATAGAGAGACGTATTTTTCATCTTGTAGAAATTAATTCTCTCTTTTCATTTGTGATATAACTATTTCATGTTTCTCCACTTAAGATGTTAATCTATTCAAGGCTTAGTTTTTATTTTTGCATTTGCATACATCCATTTTAGATTTCTTGCTTTGATTGGTTTTATTTTGCAAGTTGATAGGATTTTCTTTTGAGTGGTTTGTTTGTTTTCCAAAAAGGGGTAAACTTATTTTAGCATATGGTGATCAAAACCATGTATTTCTATCAAGTATTTGATCAAAATCATTTTCTTTTAAAGGGGAATCATTATAAAGACATCTTCTTTTGTCAAGATTCTAACCTTAGTGAGATTAGTCTTGGCTTTGAAAATTTTATTATGAATCATATTGATGGATTAATTGAGTTACTCGGCTATTATCTAGGATCTTTATCTTTTAAACTGATGCTATAATGTAGATGAGTTTCTTTTCAAAGGAATCGTTTTCCCTAGATTGAGGTAAGTCAGGAATCGTAAGTTATCTTTTAGACTTTTTACGCCATCCTTTGCTCTTTAGTGGGCCATTTGGATATGCTTTCCCATCCACTAAGTAATCTCTCTTGAGATTAACAATAACCTTGATATTATCCATTGTACATAACATTAATAAAATATAAAGGATTAACTGAAGAACAGGAGGTCTCATCACGAGCCAACCCATCATGATCATAACCTCTGTTGAAGTGACATTACCACATCTAGTTATCAAGCCAGGTTGATGGTTCTTAATCATTGATTAGGAGAAAGGAGGTCTCATTACGAGCCGACCTTTTCATTTTTCGGCAATTCTTGTGAATGATGCTGCCAACATCTGGTTACCAAGCCAAGGTAGTAGTCTTCAGTTAATGTCTTTATTTATTATTTGTTCTATTAAAAATAATAAAAAAATTAAAAAAATATTTATCTATATATAGTGGATGGGATAAAAGTATCTAAGTGAGTTTAAAAGGGGTTATTCTATGGTATTGAGGTCATATCTACATACTATGTGTTCTTTGACTTATTTTGGTTAAGAGAAACTAATTCCTTGGAAAAATTTCTTTCTGCATTTGTAGAATAACCATTTATCTTTATAAGATTTTGGATAATGGTAGGGATAGTTTGATTAATTTTGAAAGTTTTGGTTCAATATTTACATATATAAGCCAATGGCAGGATTAAGTTATGTGATTGGGAAATTGGCATTTGAAGAGGCCTTTATCATTATTGCTCTTATATTATTTAAGATTTACAATTATTTTGCAAAGATAACTGGTTTGCCTAGCATGTCGCCATTTGTTGGCACCCCAACAACTCCCCTTTATTTTGTCAAAAAATCAAACGTGACCCCCATTAGAATTTTTGTAAATACTTAGTTTTGGTTTCCTTTTATTTTACTTTGCTTGATTTGATGTGTGATTCCATGGGCCTTCTTTTTGATTGGTCTCTCTCTCTTTGGCTTAAGCATTGATGTGATAAAGTCTTGGTAATTATGATGAATTCTGCTAAGTGAATCCTCTAGTTTCTTGGTTCCTTAATAACTTTTGATTACTCTTATTCGAGCTTGATTGAGTTACTTCTATGCTTTCCTTATGTGGATTGATTTCATGTTCCAAAGATTTGGTGAAAATTTCCTCTTCACTTCAGTGAATAAGAAGTACATCAAAGTCATCAATGGCTTTTATTTTTACAACATAATTTTAACGCCAAATTTTTACATCATTAGCAAATGATATATCCCTATAATATATAATATGATCTGTGAAGAATTATTATAAGTGTCAAAAGAATTACTTTTCAATTCATACTTCAAAAGTTTTGTTTTATCTTTCTATTTTATTTGTGCAAAATTATTAATCTCTTAAATTTTTGTACAAATATAATATGTAAGTTATTAATAAAGCTCTTTCATCTCTTTAAAACACTATCTTAAATATTTGACACTTTATTTTTTCTTATCTAATATGATATATTTGCAAAGTAAGTTTCATCTCGTCTTTTATGAATTCTTTTTCACTAATAATGTAAAATTAAGTTATAATTAAAGATCATGAAAAACGCTTGAATTGTTTTCTAATGAATCTTTTGTAACCTTTAAATAATATGCATATGGAATATTATTTAACTATGGATTCATCACCATTATGACACCATTTATCATTTTTTGTGGTGCATAACTTTTGGGATGACATTATCAAAAGGGAGGTTGGAATTTTATTTTGCAATGTGAACTGAACTTTCTATTATTCTTATTTCATTTGACATGTGATGGTTTCTTTATAATAGTATTACTAGTTCACGGCACAAGATTTACACAGAAAACCAACTCATACTCATAAAAAACTGGGAAAAGTCAATATTTTATAAAACCTTTTTTTAATGTTTTTATGGCTGAGCATCCATTGTAATTAACGCTTCCATTTGGAAAATAATGACATAGGTTACCTTTCACACAATTTATGAATTAATTGATCATAAATTAAATCTGGCATGGATTCAAATAACGATCATGATACTTTGGTTTTAACAATCTTATTTGGCAATAATATGGGTATTATATGCTTGTGAAGGTTAGTGTGAATACCAATGGAGGGACCGTCGAAGCCAATCTGAAAGAAAGAAGGTGAACGGTTTATTGTGGAGTGAAATCTATATGCTGTTATATTCTCAAAATCCTCCATCATACTACATTTAAAACCTGAGATTGCATTTGAGGAAGATCAACGTGTTACAGGGACACTTATTTATAAGGTCGCCACATTTTTCACTATTTATCCTCCGAGGATTCTCTCATTTCACCAATGCGTCATCAAAAAAGATAGACAAAGAAAGGTTGCCTCGAATTCACAGTTAAAGAGGTTTGAGCTGCCAGATCAACATTGATCATTCCACCATATCACAAATATTTGTTTCTCAAAAAGGCACAGCAAATGAAAGAGGTGCAGCGTATAGAGGAGTAAGTGTAGTCTTTATCGTTGGGAGGTTGAAATTTCTACAAAGGGATTATTGAATGCGATTGGGATGGAAGAAGTCTCAAAGTCTGCGTTTCAAACAGCTCATGAAGGATTGTCATCATGTCTGCATTTCAAACAGCTCATGAAGGATTGTCATTTGGAAGGATTTTCATCATTCCAAATACTCCAGGAAGATTGCGTAGATTCGGTGCCAGCAAAGATTATTTTTATTACATCATGATGCAATTATTAAGGAAGTATCTATCGACTCATCAACTAGAATGGAGAGCATTTCGTAAAGTTTTGAGAAGATTTTCGGATTCCCATCATTATTCAGGAGATGATTTTCTGCAGCAAACTCCGGGAAAATAAAGAAGAAATAACAAAATCCGAGATCTAGTTTTTTTGCAGAACGGGCTCTTTTATTAGACTTGTGGGGAATCTCCTGAAAAACATGAACCATTTTAGAGATTTGGTAGGTTCTTTGAACACGTTTTTTTCAGTTGCGGCCAGCATGGAATTGATTCACTTCTAAGTTTTTTGTTGGTTTGTATTGAAGTATTTAAACAATAGCAAAGATTGCTTTGGGTGGGGAACGCTCCAAGAAACTGGATGAACTTATTTTTTTCATTTTTCTGCAAGTTTCTCTGCTAGGGATGGTCTCCATAAACCAGAAAGATGACTGTGTTTCTCTTTCTATTTTGTTTTCTTGTTCCTATACAGAACTGAGTTTTTCTCACGGAACCAGAGATGGAGGTGTTTCCTAAGGTTGATACATCAAAACTATTTTGAAGCTATGGTGCTTTGAATGGACATTGGACCTGTTCTCACAGCTTTGTAAAATTTATTTTATGGATTAATTGAACCAAATTACTTGTTCTGTTCATCATTATATTATGTGGGATTGAAGCAAACTGTAAACTTTTATTTTATTTTATGCTTCATCTCTTATGATCTGATTCTTTTAAAACTTATTTTGAAAGATAGTGATTTCTGTTGCATTTGATCTATCAGCTGATATTGATTTAGTTTGCAAAATTAAAAGCATCTAACATTTTTTTGTGATCTTAATCCGTTAATTTGTAAGAGCTTTTAAGCTTTTTTTTTTAACACGTAATAGTTTGATTGTGAGACTGTTCTTCAATTTAAATTATTATATCTTTCTATTTTAAATGAAAACTAAATTAATTTTAATTTTAACTCATGCTCTTGGCCAAGATAGATAGGTTGCATCTACGTCATTACAGAATTAGGAGATACTATTTTTTTTCTGTACTTAGCTTAAGATAGTTTTCAGTATTAGTGAGTCATTAGGTTAAATCTTTCATATTTATCAGAAGATTTGGTTAAGTAAGACTTACCACCCACATCTCAAGAGACTCTCTACCTTGAGAGTACATTATACAGGAAGAAGGGCCTTGATCCTGTGAAGGACAGTTACATTAAACACATACAAGATTACATTAAGTCGAGTGTGTGGGATGTCTTTTCGTATGTTGTCCTAGGTCAGTATTTTCGACCAACAGGTCCATTGTTTCTACTAATAATATTATGCATAGGGCCATGTACATGTCCATTAGATAAAGAGGATTTTATTTTTAGGGCATACAAACTTAGTTTTAATTCAAAATATTGAGAAATTTCTTAATAAACATACATGATGTTCAAAACCTTATAATCGAATCCACACAACACATGTAATCTAAATTTTCACCTTATGGGGCTATGTGGTGGTGTTAATCACATGCATGGTGCACAAGACATAAAAGCCTCTATTAGGATGTAAGACACTGTTTCAATCCTCTGAATATGTCCATGGCCCTAACAACCATCTTTGGTGTGAAAAAAAATGCATTGGAAATAGTATGACACAAATAGGCCAAAGATTCCCTTTCTAGGTACTATGTGGAAATTTTAGACCATGTGCATGGTCCATGTGCCACAAAATCTTATTATAGGACATAAGAAATTGGTTTTCATCCTCATATGATGTCTAAGACCCTAATAATGATACATGATGTATTTCAAAGCATGTGGAACCTATATAAAAAATATTTTGTTTACAAGGTATGTTTGGTGGTTATAGATCCTGTGCATAGTCCATGAGCATGAAAAGACGATTTTAGACCCTAAGGAAATATGTGGGAACTTTCAGATAAAACATTTGAACAAACATTTTTAGATAGGTGTCTCATGCTATGGAGAAGAATAAAAAAATCACTATAACCTTGAGAAAGTCTTTGGGAAACATGCATGATGTGCAAAACGTTATAGTGGAGTCCACACAACAAATGTGATGTAAAGTTTAACCTTATGGGGTTATGTAGTGGTTTCAAATCATGTGCATGGTCCATAAACCATAAAAGCATCTATTAGGTTGTAATACATTGGTGTTCTCCTGCAACTAGGTACATGGCCCTAAGAGCCATCCTTGGCATGAAAAAAACTTGCAACAGAAACAATATGACACATACAGGCCAATTAAAGGGCATACATGATGGTTTTGGACTTTGTGCATGGTTTAATATGAGAATTAAAATCCTCTTTTAGGACCTAAAGATATCAATGTTACTCCTAAAACTATGCCCACAACATTCATAACTGTCATTAGTGTGCAAAACCTCGCAATGGTACATTTATGATACTTGTAGACCAAATATTTATTTTACAAGGATTGTGGGTTTTATTAAATCATGTGCATGGTTCACAATACATAAATTCCTATTTTAGAGCCTAATGCATGTCAATTTACTACATGGACTATCTATTTGTGTTATGTATGGTCCTCGTGAATAGGATTAGGATTTATTACCTCAAGGGTACAAGTCCTTGATTTGGATATGGTATCAATTTTGAGGTTTATAACACAAGAGATGGTTCTTGATGCTAAGCATTGAGTGGCGCTCTCAACCATCACATATGCTTTGCATAGGGAATATTTGGACTAAAAATGGGTTATGGTAGTCATATCAATATTTGTAACACTAAGGATTGTTCTTGTGGCCTATTCCATGGTACACGGTCTAACTTTAGGCTCTAAATCCTTACTAGTTCCCTCTAGAGCTCATGATCCATGAACAATATCATAGGTCACCACATATGACCTATATAATGCTTACTCAAAGAAAAATATATCCTTCCTATATATAGGAGACAAAGGTGTACAATAAAAACTAATATACCCACTAATATACCAAAGCCTACATCAATAATATGTAATACACCACAATATAACGGGTAAAGTTCCACACTATAGGGGGAATTGTGTCCAACATTTAGGGCTTAACAGAGAGAAAGAGAAGGAGAGAGAGCGTGGGTGGGAATTATATAGAGAAAGGGATAGATAGTGAAATGAGGTAGAAATAAATAAAATACAAGAATGAAAACATAATATAATAGTGTGTGCATGTTATTAACATGCATGCGCTATTAACTCGCACACACCACTAACGCGCGGGTACTACTAACGTGCACATGTTATTAACATGCACATGCTACTTACACACATGCGCTCATAAATTTAAATTTTTTTGGTGCACTTTCCTTTTTCCTTTTTTGTGTTTGATGAGTTGGTAGGTTTGGTTTTAGGTTCAGATTCCCAAACCTTATGGCTCAAACTACATTATAGGAAAACACATCATTTTCTATAACTTCATGTTTTCAACCTTGATTCTGTATATGCTCCATTTGTCTACTATTGATGAATCTACACACACTGATATAACTATGTGTGCAGATTCCAAATATATATATTTTGAATAAATCAGTTAGTGTTTTATATTTTTTATTCAATTTTATCTGCACTAATGCCATATTTATATAAAACATAGGTCATGTATTTAAACGATAATGTTTAACAATGTCATCTATTTAAGAAACATAAAAGAACATGCACAAGTATATTGGAAGACCTGTGCACTAAAATAAGAAAAAAAATAGATTGGTTATGTTAAGACCATGATAGAGGGGCATAACACTAGACCTTGTCATTTTAGGGATAAATTGACTTCCTCAATTTAAAAAATATATAAATTAACTATGAAAATTTTGGAAAAGTAGCATTGCACAAGAGCCTCGTGTTATCTACCACTCTATATATGTTTTTCACAAAAATGGACAATTTACATACCAAAATCGGGGCCTAACACAAACATATGCATTATGTTTTAGAGAAAAAATAATGTACTAATATTAGAATAACACCATTTTTTTAGAGATACCTATTTTCAATTAATAAAAGTTATATATTCTCGAAGGTGATATGACTGTCTACGTTTCATATTTTTGTACCATAATCGAAAAAATTGTGTACGTACCTCTAGTAATTCATTTTAATGGCCGGATTTATATTTTTCTAGAATTCCATTACAACTAACGTGCCATAAGTGGGTATTATTCCCTTGCACCAATCCATTGACATTGTTGGAATTGGTACACTCCTATTTCTAATTACAAGAATTTGGTTGCTATGAATTGTGAATGGTTCAAGCAATGTGACTTAAGTACTGTGTGGGATGATTGGCAACAACTAACCACATACTATAACACATTTGATTGATGCATAGACATTAAGCTACAGAGATAGAGGTATTCAACTATCTTAACATATTTGTAGCTGACTAGTTTTTGGGTTTGATACCTTAAAAAATAGAGGCATAATTGGTTTAAATGGCAATTGGAATGAGAGTACTTGACAAACTATTTATACAACTATATTTAATATTGGTGTAAGAGTTTGAACACACATTGAATTAATATAATTTAGACTTTGCTCATAGAGGTGGAGTGTTGTGTGGACACACCTTCAATTAGTAATGGAAACAACTCTGTGCAATCTTGAACAAAAACAAGATAGATAGCTTGCACTCTAGGATATGCAAAGAAAGGAATTTATTTAAATTTTATTTCCACAAAATATCCATGTTGATGAGATGGGAGAGCCATAGGCCTACCATTTACAAATCACCTAGGTGTCAGAAAAAGTTCGTTAGAGACCTTGAAGCATCTCCCATGGGAAAATATTTGACAAGGGAGAAGTATGTACGAGAATTAAATAGGATTGAATCCAAAAGGAAAGTCAATTACAAATCACCTAGGTGTTAGTTCCCTTTGGGAACATAGTGAAAAATGAGACAGCCTTTCATGGATTGGAATTTGAAGGAAATTAGAGAATCGACGGAAGTTGGATTCTAGAAAAGAAAATACATTCTTGAACTATAGTTACTTGTTTTTTGCCTATATATTTTATCTCATGGCCCAATTGGTCATTCCTTTGGTCATTTTTAGTTGGCTCACTCACGTTTGGTCATTTATCTCTTCAAAAAACTATGGCGATCAATTTTTTTGCTCACCTAGTCATTTATCTCTCATTTTCTACTAGTGCGTGTCATGCATGATAGTCCGTAAATTGTGTTATGTTTTTTCACCTAAAAAATTGCTGGAAATGTGGATTATATCATTGGGATATGACAAAGAAATTTGCAAAGAAATTTATTTGTTTCCTAATTGGTACAATATCTACTAATTCCACATTTAGCGAATTTAATTTTTATGCATGTTGGCCATAAGATATAATATGATCATTAGGACATGAATCAATCATGTTATACTCCATTCATTTATCGATCATATATAGGACCTAATCTTTTATTTTCTAATTTATATGAATTTCATACCTAAATAACTTGTCCATGAAAAATAGTTTAACAAATATTGTGTTGTATAAATGGCCTATAAATCATGCACTTAACCATATTATATATCTGTGGTTTATGTTGATTTATGATGGTTTTCATATCATTTATATGTTGTAGGTAAGAAAAGTGGAGTGATATCATAAAAACAAGTCGAGTATAAATTCACGTATGTTGTTGAAAACATGTGTGTCACGTGGTCATGAAAAAATTGAAATGCCTATACAAATTAGAAGAATTTTTATAATATGGAAAATGTAAAAATAATTGGAATTGTAAAGAGCCTCATTATTGGTGCATTATTCCTAAAATATTCATTTAGTATGTATAATACCCTAGTTTTAGTTCTCATTAAATCATTGAAGCCCCAAGGTCCATTGTTTCTACTAATAATATTGTGCATAGGGCCATGTGCATGTCCATTAGATAAAGAAGTTTTTATTTTTAGGGCATACAACCTTAGTTTTAATTCAAAATATTGAGAAATCACTTAATAAACATATATGATGTGCAAAACCTTATAATGGAATCCACACAACACATGTAATCTAAATTTTCAACGTATGGGGTTATGTGGTGGTGTCAATCACATGCATGGTCCACAAGACATCAAATCCTCTATTAGGATGTAAGACATTGTTTTAATCCAGAGAATAATTCCATGTCCCTAACAACCATCTTGGGTGCAAAAAAACTTGCATTGGAAACCGTATGACACAAATAGGCCAAAGATTCCCTTTCTAGGTACTATGTAGAAATTTTAGACCATGTGGATGTTCCATGTGCCACACAATCTTAGTATAGGACCTAAGAAATTGGTTTTTGTCCTCATATGATGTATAAGACCCTAATAACCATTCATGATGTAATGCAAAGCATGTGGAACCTATAAAAAAATACTCCACAGAAAAAAAACTGACAAAAAATTGAGTTCCACAACAAAAAGTCCAATAAACCCAACAACTCAAAAAAGAAAGAAAAAAACTATAATCTGATTAGCAAAGAAATAAGCTATAGAACATGAAAGCATGAAAAAAATCATTGAATAGCTTATACGGCACACCTGTTCTCTAGGCCAGTGTGGTAGTAAAAAAACATCAAAAGTGGTAGGTTTCACCTACAAATAGGAAAAGAACATATAAATTCAAGGACTAACGAGATATCATATCAAATGGAATACAAGAAAATGAATGAAAGAACAAATTGAGTTGAGTACAACCTTACTTCCCTCAACATTGTCATCTTATTTTAATGTGGCCAACCTATCTTTTGGATAGTGGAATTTGCATTTTGAACCAAATTTGCAGATTCTAGTTTTCATATAATACTGAATTGAAGAAATATGAGATCAATTAAAAAACAACAAAAGGTTAAACTACAATAATATCAAAAGAAACAAAACAACACAAACAAAATATAAATTACCATAATATAAAAAGAAACCAAACAACACAAACATAAGCTAAATTACAACAATATCAGATGGGATGACAGCTAGAACAAAATACAAAATCCTGACTCCGTTAAACTTACCGAAGACTCAAGCTCTCATGGCCTCTCTGGTGGGGTCTCACTATTTGTGGTAGTAGAGGGAATCTAAAGACATAATAGATGCAAATTTCTAATTCCAGTTGAAGATGATCCTGTATTGTAAAATTGAACAAATTCATTATAGAACTCACAAGATTACATATACTAAATTAAAAATTAGATCAAACTAACAGCTTAATAAGGCATTCTTCATATTGAAATTTAAAATAAACCACTATATACACAACATAAAATTAATATGATGCATATGTTAACTCTAAACAAGCACAAACCAAGGCATATCAAACAACATATCAAGAGAAATGAAAATAAAAGAATAAAATTACACTTCCTGGCACAATGGAACTAAAATTTGCAGTTAGGTATTCCTAACATTGCAAGGTGAAGTTTATAACGAGTACGCTAAAAGAATAAACAAGATAAAATGGGATCAACAAGAAAATATGAACTAAATATTACATCAAATAAGAGGAAAGAGGAAAGGTAGAAGGAGAGCAATAACAATAATGTTATTATTTTTCCTACAATCAAATATAATATTACATCTAAATGTCAAGTGTGAAAAAATAATTAATAAGGATGGAAGGAGAAACCTATGTGAAATAACTATGATATTGGGCTAAGACTTCTAGTAATTGATTGTATCAATCTTCAAATCATATTACATAAAATCATAACAGATATGATATCTAACATTCGGCATTTGATTTGCTTAAGAAATAAATATGTTGCTTAAAAACATATTATGCTTGACTGATTAATTGAAACATGTTAATCTCTCTCGATCAAAACCATAAGTTTGGAGAAACAATATTTAATGAAAACAAAACCCTAATACCTTAATATAAAAGCTTATTACCACATACCTTTGGTAATCAATTTCCAGGACACAGTCCATTTTTAACATACCGCATTAATAAGTTGGACAAACTGGTAGACAAATGACTATTTATTTATCATAGACACATATTAGTAATCAATTGATCTTATCCTTATCATCTGGATCTTGACGCTAATTGGATTGGTGTGCACACAAACAATAAAAAGTACTACAATTGAACTTTGAGATTATAATTGTCATGATTTCCGAGAACCTACCATGTTAAGAATGCATGCACACACAAACATATATTATATAAATTGTTAAACAATACATGCTTGTAGAAAATAGTCCTCACAATACATTGCCAACTTTTTATCATACCAAAATAACATATTAATGAGTTGGATAGACAGGTTTATGGATGGTATTTCATTTTTTTTCACATGTAGTAAGATCTCAATATTCACATAACCTTACATTTATACTTAAGTTATAGTTGGAACAATCAAATAATATAGAGGGTACAAAAAGAAATATTTAAGGAGGCTACTTGCATGGTCGTATAACTTGTCTATAGTCAATATGTATACATCCCTTATCTTTTGATTATCCTATTCTTATTTTATGTATAATTCATGTTATTCCAATTATTTTGATAGTTAATAATTCTAGATAAGGGGATAAAGGATTTGGATTTCCACTAATCGAGATAAAGATCAACTTGAGATACATTTCCAGTTCAAAACCACCAAAGGCTCCAGCTTACCTTCCCAAATAGAAATAGAAATGACTTATTGTTATTGTCATTTTACCTTTCCACTAGTTTCCTCTTATCTTCTCTTCCTAAATGAGCATCTCAAAGCAATGTTCGCCACTTATATTCTCTTCAAATGATTTCACAGTTGATTCTTAACATTAGAATAACAATGCAAATTCTTAAGTCAAACCCAACTATCCAGCCCTAAAATCCAATCAAAAACATGAAGAAAACAACATGTTGTAATTCACAACATAAATTTACCCCATTGTATGCAGATCCATCCATTTATATGCCAGATGTATAAAATAATGAAATACATTAAAATCTACAACAAATTTACTTGGATACTCTAATACGGTTGATCCTCAGACCTAAGAGAGATACATGTTATCATCTTTCAAGCACGATACCCTTTCAACAAACACAATACCCATCCTCAACAAACAAAAAAATTGAATGCTACAAAACATGGACTTGTTCCTACATGGATTTTACAATAACTAGACTCACAAACAAGAGATATATGGTTGGGGCGAGGATAGAAGGGAATAAACATAGCTTGAATGAGGCTAGTGAGACATACTTGGAATGAATTTGGGCTTTAGACACCTAATTTGGACATGGTTGGATCCATATTTTGAGCAAGGCTGCAAAGTGTACATACTTTGGACAAAAATGTAAGATATAAATAGTCTAGGAAAATAATTGATATCTAGTTGGGGAGAGGCTATGTTTATGCACCTAGTTTGGATAAGGATGAACCAATACATAGTTTTGCAAGGATGGACTGATACATAGCGTGAGAAGGTTTTGCTGAAATCACTCATTCATACACAATACCCTTCAACAACAAAATATTAATTTTACGAAACCATAGGTACTACCTAAACATGATGGACGATCCATTACATACTATGCACTAGAGCATCACACAATATTCAGAGCCAATAGACGATAGTCATCACCGGTTCTCATTGACACTTCTAATACTTATCGGAGGAGGAATTAAATAAATCTAGTTACATGATAAATCAATTGTCAGCAAACGAGAAATTATAACCTTCGTAGCTTCCGCATTTCCCTGAGTTAGATATGTAAAGACATTTCTTGCATATTGTGGCAGTGGCTACCCATATACTACATGGCTGTGGTAATGTCAATGGAATGCTCAAGATTGAGTGAGAACTTCAAAAGAATTAGACAATTCTCACCTATGTTTTCCAAGCCAGATGGATTAAATCAGAAAAGACCCTTTAAACCGAATTCTTGGATATTGTCACAATTTTTAAGGATCTCAAGAGAATCATAAGACAAATTCCAGCAATTCACGAGATTGATCACACAAATCCTCTTACAAACCCTAGTCAAGGACTCAATATCTTAATTCTCCATGTTGGGTATGGAATTCAAGGAAACGTTCTTGAGCATAATATAATTATTAACAAACCCTCTAAACCCTACATTTGTAGTGAGTTCATATGTCGAGTCAGAGTTACCTAAGGATATTGTAACTAGGTTTTTAAGGGATTCAGAGGCCATCTTGATATCCTGGTCTTGCAATAGATCATCTCACTGAGAGAGATTCAACTTCTTAACATGGTTGAAGCGAAGAAGGAGAGAAGGGGGGAGTTCATGTTACCTAATTGTGAGATTTTGGGATTCCTTTGTGAGCACGTCATTCCAAGTCATGCACACCATGGATGTCGAGATCAGATCATGCTTCTCTGATAGTCGCATTAAGATGTTGGACAACAATCCTCTATCAACCATGTAAATCTCCATGTTGCTCTTTATTTTTTTTATATGTAGCTTCGGTCTTTCGAAAGTACTGGAATCCATAGTGATTGAGTTCTAAATGAAATTTTATTTCAAATGACTGGTATGTTAGGGCCAAACAAGATATTAGATTTTTGACATGAAATAAAAATCAAAGATATTTTTATGGTTTGGACACATAGAGATTGAAATTACCTAACTCCTGAGTGAAAAATGACAAGCTACAAAACCCTCAATATTTTCCCCAATTTTTTCTTTCCCTCCCTAGTGAGTTTTTTTTTAAATTTGTTAATATAATTATATTATTATAATTTATATAATAATATTTATGAGTTTGTTTCTTTATAATGTTTCATGATAATATATTTATATATTAAGAATACATTATATTAATATTATATATATATATTAAACATTTAGTAGTATAAATTAACATATATAAAATATTATATACTTTTAAACATTCAAATATATCATTAATATAGGAGGCACAATATAGGTGGATTTCAATTGATGAGATACAAAAGACTCTTACTTATTGAAACTTCAACTAAATGCCAAAAGCGTGAAACGAAGATGAATTTGGACAAATGAAATATAAGCATGATAAGTGTGCCAAGTTGAACAGAATGGTATAAAATTAAAGTCATGGTGATTCTTTTAACGAGAAAAGACCAATCTCCGAGACATGGCACTAACTAGACTATCGAGATAACCCACTGAATCCATGAGGGGGTATAGAATTTACTATATTCTATCACTATGAATGGATTTAAAGACCCCTGAGGCATCTGAATCCATATGAGGTGTTAGAATTTAGTAAATTATCAAAATTCATTGTCAAAATTGCAAGTTTCCATTATCGAAGTGACACAAGTAACAATGACTAAATAACTGACCAATTGATATTCATAATAATATTGTTATGTGGTGATTTTTAGTTTATTTACTTGTTGTATAGCCCTATATTTTATCCTGTGACCCAATTGGTCATTTCTCTAGTCATTTATAGTTGGCTCAGTCAAGTTTGGTCATCTATTACTTCAAAAAACTGTGGTGATAAAATTTGTTGGTCCCTTGGTCATTAATCTCTCATTTTCTACTAGTGTATGTCGTGCATGATAGTCCATAAATTTTCTTATATTTTTTCACCTAAATATTTGTTGGAAATATGGAATATATCATTGGGATATGACAAAGAACTCTGCGGGCAATTTATTTGTTTCCTAATCGCTACAATATCTACTAATTACACAATCAGGGAATTATCATGCACTTAACCATATTAATATATATGGTTTATGTTGATTTATTATGGTTTTCATACAATCATTTATATGTTGTAGGTAATAAAATTGGAGTGATATCATTAAAAAAGTCAAGTATAAATTCACCTATGTTGTTGAACACATTTGTGTCCATGTGGTCATGAAAAAATTGAAGTGCCTATACAAATTAAAAGAATTTTTTATAATATGGAAAATGTAAAAATAATGGGAATTGTAAAGAGCCTCATTATTGGTGCATTATTCCTAAAATATTCATTAGTATGCATAATACCCTAGTTTTAGTTCTCATGAAATCGTTGAATCCCTAAGGTCCATTGTTTCTAATAATAATATTATGCATAGGGCCATGTACATGTCCATTAGATAAAGAGGATTTTATTATTAGGGCATACAAACTTAGTTTTAATTCAAAATATTGAGAAATTTCTTAATAACATACCGTGATGTTTGAAACCTTATAATTGAATCCACACAACACATGTAATCTAAATTTTCACCTTATGGGGCTATGTGGTGGTGTCAATCACATGCATGGTGCACAAGACATAAAATCCTCTATTAGGATGCAAGACATTGTTTCAATCCTCTGAATACGTCCATGGCCCTAACAACCATCTTTGGTGTGAAAAAATTTGCATTGGAAACCATATGACACAAATAGGTCAAAGATTCCCTTTCTAGGTACTATGTGGAAATTTTAGACCATGTGCATGGTCCATGTGCCACAAAATCTTATTATATGACATAAGAAATTGGTTTTCATCCTCATATGATGTCTAAGACCCTAATAATGATTCATGATGTATTGCAAAGCATGTGGAACCTATATAAAAAATATTTCGTTTACAAGGTATGTTTGGTGGTTATAAATCATGTGCATAGTAGATGAGCATGAAAAGACTAATTTAGACTTTAAGGCAATATGTGGGAACTTTCAGATAAAACATTTGAACAAACATTTTTAGATAGGTGTCTCATGCTAGGAAGAAGAATAAAAAAATCACTGTAACCTTGAGAAAGTCTTTGGGAAACATGCATGATGTGCAAAACGTTATAGTGGAGTCCACACAACACATGTGATGTAAAGTTTAACCTTATGGGTTTATGTAGTGGTTTCAAATCATGTGCATAGTCCATAATCCATAAAAGCATCTATTCGGTTGTAAGACATTGTTGTTCTCCTGGAGCTAGGTCCATGGCCCTGAGAACCATCCTTGGCATGAAAAAAACTTGCAACATAAACAATATGACACATACAGGCCAATTAAACGCCATACATGATGGTTTTGGACTTTGTGCATGGTTTAATATGAGAATTAAAATCCTCTTTTAGGACCTAAAGATATCAATGTTACTCCTAAAACTATGCCCACAACATTGAGAACTGTCATTAGTGTGCAAAACCTCGCAATGGTACGTTTATGATACTTGTAGACCAAATATTTATTTGCAAGGATTGTGGGTTTTATTCAATAATGCGCATGGTTCACAAGACATAAAATCCTATTTTAGAACCTAATGCGTGTCAAATTACTACATGGACTACCTATTTGTGCTATGTATGGTCCTCATGGTTANGGGTACAACCGCTCCAACCTACCTCATAATGTATAAATAATTACCAAAGATAATGCAAAGACGGATTGGATGTCCCTTCCCATATTTCTTTGTCTTTGATCATTGTGTATGAACCTAATGTATGCTTGAATAATGTTGAAACCCTAGACTTCAACACNATGGTATCCATTTTGAGGTTTATAACACAAGAGATGGTTCTTGATGCTAAGCATTGAGTGGCGCTCTTGACCATCACATATGCTTTGCATAGGGAATATTTGGACTAAAAATGTGNTGCATAGGGAATATTTGGACTAAAAATGGGTTATGGTAGTCATATCAATATTTGTAACACTAAGGATTGTTCTCGTGGCCTATTCCATGGTACACGGTCTAACTTTAGTCTCTAAATTCTTACTAGTTCCCTCTAGAGCTCATGATCCATGAACAATATCCTAGATCACCACATATGGACTATACAATGCTTACTCAAATAAAAATATATCCTTCCTATGTATAGGAGACAAAGGTGTACGATAACAACTAATATACCCACTAATATACTGAAGCCTACATCAATAATATGTAATACACCACAATATAAGGGGTAAGGTTCCACACTATAGGGGGAATTGTGTCCAACATTTAGGGCTTAACAGAGAGAAAGAGAGAGAGAGAGAGGGTGGGTGGGAATTATATAGAGAAAGGGATAGATAGTGAAAGGGGGTAGAAATAAATAAAATACAAGAATGAAAACATATATATGTGTGCATGTTATTAACATGCGTGCGCTATTAACTCGCACACACCACTAACATGCGTGCACACGTTATTAACATACACATGCTACTTCAACACATGTGCTCATAAATTTAATTTTTTTTGGTGCAATTTCCTTTTTCCTTTTTTGTGTTTGATGAGTTGGTAGGTTTGGTTCTAGGTTCAGATTCCCAAACCTTACGACTCAAACTACATTATAGGAAAACACATCATTTTCTATAACTTCATGTTTTCAACCTTGATTCTGTATATGCTCCATTTGTCTACTGTTGATGAATCTACATACACTTATATAACTATGTGTGCAGATTCCAAATATATATATTTTGAACAAATTAGTTAGTGTTTTATATTTTTTATTCAATTTTATCTGCACTAATGCCATATTTATATAAAACATAGGTCAAGTATTTAAATGATAACATTTAACAGTGTCATCTATTTAAGAAACATAAAAGAACCTGCACAAGTATATTGGAAGACCTACACACTAAAATAAGAAAAAAAATAGATTGGTTATGTTAAGACCATGCTAGAAAGGCATAACACTAGACCTTGTCATTTTAGGGATAAATTGACTTCCTCAATTTAAAAAAATATATAAATTAACTTTGAAAATTTTGGAAAAATAGCATTCCACAAGACCCTCGTGTTATCTACAACTCTATATATGTCTTTCACAAAAATGGACAATTTACATACCAAAATAGGGGCCTAACACAAACATATGCATTATGTTTTAGAGAAAAAATAACATACTAATCTTAGAATAACACCATTTTTTGAGAGATACCTATTTTCAATTAATAAAAGTTATATATTCTCAAAGGTGATATGACTGTCTATGTTTCATCTTTTTATACCATATTCGAAAAACTTGTGTACGTACCTCTAGTAATTCATTTTAATGACCGGATTTATATTTTTCTAGAATTCCATTACAACTAACGTATCATAAGTGGGTATTATTACCTTGCACCAACCCATTAACATTGTTGGAATTGGTAGACTTCTATTTCTAATTACAAGAGTTTGGTTCCTATGACTTGCGAATGGTTCAAGCAATGTGACTTAAGTATTGTGTGGGATGATTGGCAACAACTAACCACATACTATAGCACATCTTACTCGGTTTGATTGATGCATAGACATTAAGTGTATTTGCATTTTTAACACAACATTTCACTTTACCCAATATGTGTTTAAAATATCAACACGTTGCAGTTATATTCTAAATAATGTGTATTATCAATTTCCTTCATATGGGTTGCCAATTACATATTAGAATGTTGGGTTTGAAGCTACAGAGATAGAGGTATTCAACTATCTTAACATATTTGTAGGTGACTAGTTTTTGGGTTTGATACCTTAAAAAATAGAGGCATAATTGGTTTAAATGGCAATTGGAATCAGAGTACTTGACAAACTATTTATACAACTAGATTTAATATTGGTGTAAGAGTTTGAACACACATTCAATTAATATAATTTAGACTTTGCTCATAGAGGTGGAGTGTTGTGTGGACACACCTTCAATTAGTAATGGAAACAACTATGTGCAATCTTGAACCAAAACAAGATAGATAGCTTGCACTCTGGGATATGCAAAGAAAGGGATTTCTTCAAATTTTATTTCCACAAAATATCCATGTTGATGAGATGGGCGAGCCATAGGCCTACCATTTACAAATCACCTAGGTGTCAGAAAAAAGTTCGTTAGAGACCTTGAAGCATCTCCCATGGGAAAATATTTGAGAAGGGAGAAGTAAATACGAGAATTAAATAGGCTTGAATCCAAAAAGAAAGTCAATTACAAATCACCTAGGTGTGAGTGCCCTCTAGGAAAAAACGAGACGTTCTTTAACGATAAAACTCACTCAAACATTACTCACCTTTTAATATGCATCATGCTATCCCACAACAAAGCAATCTTGATAAAGATACACCAAATCCATATCTTAGTCCAAGAGTAATACCCCTGAGTAGATACATGAACTATACCAATACATTGGAATTTAACTACGGCCAAAGGGCGTAGCAAAGATATTTATCGAATGTCATACTTATCTTGAAGTTTGCTTTTAATGTGGACGGGAGATCTTTAGACCACTTCGGTGATGGGAGTTAGAGTGAATATACTCTACTTTAATGAGGTTCCAGGTTTGAATAGCATGTTGGTCATTAAAGGATTAAAATGGACTTGGATTGGCGTGGTCAATTACGTGTTACGTAAGTAAAGGGAATTTCTACCAACGGAAGTGGGGAGACCACCCACCCGACTGATCCAGTGCACTCTCTAAGTACCGTTAATACATACCAATGGCAGGGAGCTTGGTACACATTAGAGAAGCGACGGACGTTGGAGTTTAGTATGCTCTATCTTATCCTATGATTAACACATTCTAACTCATATATAGGACCTCGCGCCACGCCAGAAAAGCATGGATGTCCTAACCCTGCAT
>LPNX010917688.1:42164-87555 GCA_001517045.1 Pseudotsuga menziesii | reverse complement strand
TCCACCCAATAATACAGCGGCTGTGAATGGGACGAGAGTGAAAGTCCTTCCCTTCAACTCAACCGTTCAATTGGTTCTTCAAGACACCAGCATTTTCAGCTCTGACAGCCATCCTGTCCATCTCCATGGTTTCAATTTCTTCGTGGTCGGCCAAGGTGTTGGAAACTACAACGAATCAACGGATGCACCAAACTTTAATCTCATTGATCCAGTTGAGAGAAACACTATTGGAGTCCCCAAAGGAGGTTGGGCAGCTATCAGATTCCGCGCTGACAATCCAGGTACTTTATAGATCAATCTCATTTAACATTCAACATTGCATTGCATTAATTCAGTATGATCCATGACATTATTATAATTATATGAATTATAATGATGCAGGCGTGTGGTTCATGCACTGTCATTTGGAAGTTCACACATCGTGGGGACTGAAAATGGCGTGGGTTGTCAAGGACGGGAAAGGCCCCCTTCAATCTCTTCCGCCTCCCCCCTCTGACCTTCCTCCTTGCTGATCTCTTTTCTTCCGAGTTCCCATCATCACTTTCATTTCATTCCATTTCTTCTTTTTGTTTTGTTTTTGCTTATACGAAAAATTCCCAATAAACACATTGCCACATTTCGATGTCTCTTTTTCGTTACGAATATGCAGCAACAAGCATTCTTTTCATTATCAATCGAAATTGGCAATGTATTCAGCTTTAGAGAAATACTCCACATTGGGATTAAACAATCCAAAATGAAGTGGAACTGTATTAGATTGTATTGCAGAGGAGTGCTTTGTACATGTTCCAATAACAATAAAAAAAGTTTTGGGTTCTTCCATGTGTAATTTATGTTCCTTAAGTACCCGTGTCACTTTCATTCACGTTTTGTGATTAGAGTTTAAAAATTGTCGTAATCCTTCAAATAAATGGTGTAAGTTCATGGGATTCTATGTTTGAACTATTTAGATTATTAAAAGTAAAAATCTACAATATAGTGACAAAGTCCATGTTTTTTCATCTATATCAAATAACCAAAAGGAGAAGAGCATTACGAAGCAAAGAATGCAAATATTGAAGATGGCAAAGAAGAGAAGTCTTATTAAGCAAAGTATGATATGTAGAAAATTCTGGTAAAGAAATGAAAATGAAATATATATTAAGAAATGAAAATGAAATTGAGGAAGAGGAGTATTACTAAGCAAACTTAATGATAGAAATAGTATAAAAGATGATAACCACCAAGTCTTATTAAGAAAAGTATGGTAAGTAGAATAGGCCTATAGATTTCACGTAGATTGAAATGATATATAACAAAATGGAAATGATTTTTCAAACAAAGAAAACCATGTTCATGATATTTCATTCAATCAAAAAAAATGAGAGTCATTACATCAGAATTATTTATCGTATTGATCCTTCAGCCAAATACTACCACCAAGAAGTAAGTATTTCCAAACAACCATCATAGGGGCTACAAAAAAAAACAAGGATGGAAAATAACTTCACTACTTAGCCTTCAGAAATATCTACTGGAAAGTACCAAGAGACCAAATATAATTACATAACACCATCGCATTAAAAATCACAAAAGAGAAGGAAAAGAAAAGAGATACAAGTTGTCCAACAGATTTAATAAAAAAAACCTCACAATTCCTTCAAATATGAAGAACCTTCCAATAGTTACTTCGTAAACATAGAGCCTTCTTGAGATAAAACAATTTTCTTCAGAAGATGATCAACCTCTCCATTGAAGATTCTAGAGATATGTGAGAAGGAAATCTAAAAAAAATGTGTACATCAAATGCCGAATCCTTTCACACCAATTGCAAGAGCTGAAGAACCTATAGGTCTAATCTACCATTTTTCTCACTCAATGAACACCTTTGAGTCCCCAAAAATTTGCACAGAATCAATCCTATAGTTGTTGGGCTTCAACAAATATCCAAGATATTTAAAACTATAGTAAAATTCTCCACTTTATACTAAAGCAAAGAACCAATTTGTGCTAGCATCTAATCAAAGACCCTATGTTGATATAAAATAAACTTTTCCAACCTAATCTCCACAACTGATGCAGAATAAAAAATTGTTAAGATCTCATGGAAAGTCCTCCATTCCTCAACAATACCTAATCCAAATAAAATCACATCATCCACAAAGAGGAGATGTGTGATGTGTAAGACACATGAAATATTTATACCAGCTAAACTTCCTTTAAGCTTTGCCTCATTAATCATCCTACTCAGTCATTCAATTACAAATAAAAATAATAAGGTAATAGTGGCACCCCTATCTAAGACCTCTGGAGCTGCAAAAAAAACTAGTAGGAGATCCATTAGCAAGAACAACAAAGTTAACCGAATAAACACAAACCAAAATCCAATTCGTAAATTCAACAGGAAGCCCAATATGCAGAAGGATAAATCTTAGAAAGACCCAATTTACTTTATCATAGGATTTGGCGAGGTCCACCTTCATAATGAGACAACTCAATTTTTTAACTTTTACCGAGTGAAGGAACTATTGGGAGACGCCAATTACATCTAATATTTGTCTATTGGATAGAAAACCAAATTGTTGTTTGGAAACCACTTCAGACAACTTTGACTTTATTCTATTTGCAATGATTTTTGTTACCATTTTATATACCAAGTTACATGGATCAATGGGCCTAAAATCGTAGAAGTGTTCAGGCATTCCTTCTTCGGAATAAGGGAAATGAAACTGGATTTTAAATCACCTGACATAAACCCATGGTGTTTGGTCATCTTAGTTACTGCAAGAAGATCCCTTCCCATAAAAAAAAAGTGATGAAAAGTTCTACTAGCCAAGCATCGAGACCGAGACTTTTATCTTTTGAAAAATTTACAAAACACTTTCTACTTACTCAATGTTGATAGGTTTATCAATCTACAAACCTTCCTCCCTTGTAAAAGAACAATGATAGTGACTCACGACTTTCATTTGATTACCTATATTAGACAAACCCGATTCTCTGAAGTGGTTGCTGTAAAAATCAACCGCAACCTTCTCCATATCTATTTGAGAGATAACCCAAACCCCTTTAGTTGATTTAATCTCCCAAATAGTATTTATATTTTTCTTGTAACTAGCACATCTATGAAAAAAAATGTATTATTATCACCAAAAGCAAGTTACACATCTCTGCTCTTTAACCACCAAGCCACTTCTTCAATTTTTTCAGCAGAGAATCATTCTTGTGTTCAAGATCAATAATAGTGTCCCTTTCTTCACTAGTGAGGTTACCTATTAGGTTGCTTAATAAAATGCCAAAGATTATGCCTTCAATTTCACAAAGGATTTTATTATCCTTCTCTTCTTTCTCCTTAATCCACAAAACCATATAGTTTTTCATTTTTTTGAGTTTGTAATTCAAACAGTCCATGGCATTCAACCCCTCTAGAATCTCTATACTTATCCAAAAAGATATTAGCATCTAACAAAAATATTCATCTATCATCCATGCTCAATTGAATTTAAACAAGAATTTTATAGAAACAGTCTCTCCATCAACCTGAATGGAAATATGAATATGATCTTATATATTGGGAAGTTTGTTCCAAGACCTATATCTAGCATAGCTACCAATGAGAGATTTAGATATCAAAAACCTATCTAGTCTTTTTCCAACACCTTTAACTCTTGATCTCCTATTTGTCCAAGTGGGACTCAATTTATGCGGGACAACCTACCAACTTATTTCTCTGAAAAAGATCTTGATAAAACAAAGTGAATCCATAGAGGACTGCATTCTCCAATATTCAAATGAGTGCATGGTAAAATTTAGGTCCCCATCCAATATCAAGTTTTATAAATTAAGTAGACCACTAGACTCAATATTTTCCGAGAAGGGTCTTTTGCCATTTGTAAGGTGCATACATATTTAGTAGATTGATAACTTGATTAAACCCTTTGATATTTCCTTCACGAAGGATGCTAACACAAGTTTTATAATGGTTCATATTACATACCTAAGGATTCATTAACAATAAAAATGGTGATGTAGTTAGGTTTAAAGAAATGATCCTCATTGGGAATTAAACTATCCAAAGTGAAGTGGAACTGTATTCGATTTTATTACAGATGAGTGCTTTGTACATATTCCAATAAAAACAAAATATTTTTGGTTTCTTCCATGTGTAATTTATGGTCCTTTAATACCTATTTCCATTTCACTTGCGTTCTATTATTAGATTTTAAAAGCCATTGTAATCCTTCAAATAAATGGTGTAAGTTTATGGGAATCTCTATTTGAACCGTTTAGATTATTAATGATAACAATATACAATATATTCGCAGGTAGTGGTGAAGTCCTTGTTTTTTTTCATCTATAGCAAATAACTAGAAGGAGAAGAGTATTACGAAGCAAAGAATGCAAATATTGAAGATGGTAAAGAAGAACAGTCTTATTAAGTAAAGTGTGGTAAGTAAAAAAATCCTAGTAAAGAAACGAAATGAGATATATATAAAGAAATGAAAATGAAATCGACAAAAAGAAGTATTACTAAGAAAATAATGTTAGAAACAATATTAAAGATGATAAAGAGAAATTATTATTAAGCAAAGTATGGTAAGTAGAAAAATCCTACAGATGATATGAAAATGGAAATGATATATAGACAAACAAATGAAAATGAATTCTTCTTTATGTATTCACTAGTATATTAAAACAAAAAATATTCATAAACAAAGTTGCCATTCTTTCAACATAAGGTTAACCAAATTAGCATATGCATTGTACATAAGACCAACGTGAATAGTCATTTTAAATAAACTTGGTATTTGTTAATATCATTCAACAATATGTAACACAACAAAATATAAGTCAAACATGTTCTAGATTATAAAGCACTTGAGAGGAAATGAAGAAAAAGGGAAGGCACAAAAAAAAAAGACTCGGAAGAAGTCTACTCAAAGATCAGAGGTTTTCTTTGATTCAAAACATCTACAATTTTTCCAATGAGTAAGAATTTCCAATGCATAAGAATGCATCAAATCCTTCAATGAAAATGGATACCTAATATTTGTAACAATTTCGTAAGCTTGATAAATTCCCCATTGAATGTTGACTTTCCCACTTAGGGTTCCAGGGTAATATGGTGTATATCATGTCCTTAGATTGTTGTATGATTGAATTTTCACATGCTTCTCTCCTCTGTTTTGAATCTTATTTGGGCATTGTGTAAACCACAAGAATCGGTTTGATGCCATAAATATTGAATGTATCAACATTCCCTATTCATATCGTTTTGACTACAACATTAAACACATCAAAGATTGGATTAGTGTGTATCAACCTGTTGTAGCTACAACCTTTTTTCCCAAATTTTTTAAATTTTGGACCCTCCTTTTGATTTTATCTTTCTTGGGATTGTTTGGTTTCGTGAAACCTATCTTTCATTTGCTATAAATTTTGATCTTTTGAAGTTATAAGTAAGGCCAATTGTTTCGAGCTTTGAATAATCTAGCACTGCCTCTAGCCAATGCATAAAGCCTGTGGAGTTTGTTTTATTGCTCGGAGCTTAAGGTCTGATTTTTGATGATTTTTTTTATCGCTGTTGGGGGTTGGATGATGAGATGACTTTTTGTTTCCGCTGTGTCGAAGGTTGAATAAACTAATATTTTCATCGCCTAGCCGAAGAGCCTTTCGTTTTATTTGAACACTTAACGTTTTTCGATGATTTCGTTTATCGCTGTCAGAAGTCTATTGATGAAGGAATCGGGGCGTTAGTCCTCTATGTTGTCGTCTTTTCAGAAAGAAAACCATGAACGTCCCGATGATTAGTCATGTTTCTTGCTGATCAGTGCTTTATCTCCTTTTTGTTTTATTTTTCTCAGACTGATTGTTTTGACTATCAGCAATCATGTGTTTTATCGGTATCAGAATGATTTTTGACATTGATCGAAGGGTTTGTCTTTTGAATTGCTGACATTGTGGAAACATTGAGGTTTGGAGTTCCTACCTTTAGCAGTTAGAAATCCCGATCGACGATGGGTTTTATTTTCTCATGGAACCATAGTGGTTTGTGAGTCCGTCGTTGCGGCTGTCGATCAGACTATATGCCCAAAGTTTAGTTTTTTCCTCGCCGATGCTGTAGTGGTTAATGGTTCCGATCGCCAATACACAATGACCGCAATAATAGTCATTGGCATCGCTGACACTGCGGATATGTTAAGGTTTAAAGCTCCGATACTTAGCGTTAAGAGTCTCCTATGCTGACTGATTTTATGATCCATGGGACCCGTAGTTTGTTTGGCACCCACTGTTGCGGCTGTCTAGTGAACTATCCACCCAATGGCTAGTGCTTCTGCCCATCGATAGGGTTTTTTCCCGCTGATGAAGGTTTTTTCCCACCGATATCTTTTACCGAGGGTTTTCCACAATGAGGAGCATAGTATAGAGTCTAGTGTTTTGGAGATTAGCATTAGTGGCAATGTGGTTCATGCTTTCATCGAAGGATTTTGAGTTAGTTTAGATGCGTCCTGGATCAAGAGGAGGAGTCTGTACTACCGAGGTTGTGATTTTAATTACAGACAGTGGACTTAGAGGACTTTAAGACACAAACTTGCAGGATTTTCTTTGCCTTGTCTTTCTTCCTTTTCATGCATTAATACTGTGTATAGTTTATTTTACAAAATGCATATGGAGGAGGTAAATAGATTGATGCAGTTTTTTGTTATTTTGGTAAAAGATAAATGTTCTAAGGACATGCTATGTTTATGACAGGGTGATTGCTGTAAAGAAGATATGTCTAAAAGACAAAAGGAGTACAGGAAGAGAATTGGTTGAAGAATGAGGAAGAAAAAATAAAGAGAGTTGCAGAGGAGGCAGCAAGGAAGCAAGAGAAAGAGAAATGAAGAAGCAGAGATAAAGAAAAGAGAAGAAGAAAGTGAGGGTCTAAGATTAATAGGATCTCAAAAATACCAACAGATTACTGAGCAGATCGATAGCAATAGAGGCTCAGGCTTGGAAAAAGTTCATCAGTGAACAAGCTGGTCCCTCTTCATAAAGTCCTCTTAAATTTTAATTTAAAATGTAACATATTGTATAAATTATGAGCACATACTACAAGACAAAATTTTGGAATTGGAAGGTTGAGGAAGCCCAAAGGTTTTGCTTTTTTGTATAAATATAGGAGAGTTTAGATGTAGGGAGGACTTCTTTCACAGGCCATTTGTGAGAGTATATTGTAAGAAGAACTACTTCCTTTTACAATAAAGAATTACAAGTTTTTGCTAGAGAAAGTTTGGTGGAATGTTTCAAATGCTTTGCTATGGATTAGTTTAATGTGAACTATTTTGTTTTCAACTTATGTCCATTAACTGTGAGATCGTTCTAACTCATTGAATCTCTGTTCATGTTATGAATGCACTCTAGTTTATTTTATGAAATTTCCACTTTGAGTAATGAAGGTTGTCATAAATAATAAGCTATCTTGTTGTTCATATTTCTATTAATGTTCATGTGTTTTGAAATAAGTAACAACTATCTGTAATTTTTCTTAATGCATGCGCATAAATACATTACTCATTGATAACTAATAATTTAGTTTCTTGCTGTGTGTGATTTAGATTCGAGAGTGTTAAGACGAGAGGTAAGAACCTGCGCATCACATTGTGACACTCCTCGTTATCTCTATCAATCTGCATTTTTAGATAGGCACTTGCACATCATAACTTAAACACAAAAAAATAAAAATATACACGGTGGACCGGGCTGTAGCCAGTAAAACCTTTTAATTTGTTACTTGACCTACGGTAGCCGGACAGTAAACCAGACGAATTCCCCATACCAAATAGTAGTGGGCTAGTTGGGAACGTTTATTGGGGAGAATCCCTAACTATTTTTACCGACGATTTTCTAGGCCTCAATAGTTTTGGGCACTAGAAGGAGGGCCACCAGTGCATGGCTGGCCAAGGAAACTCATTTCCTCGAAATTACTCCACTGGTGACAGTTCTGAAAGTAGTTTGTTTCACAAATCTACTCCTGAAGATAAAGAGAAAGGGTATCTGTATCCTGTAGATAACGAAGTGGTTGATGATTTAAGAAGAATTACTAGGGAATATATGAAAAATATTGGAGGATTACCTATCATTTCTGTCTTACCTAGAAGAGAGTATCAGAAGAAAGATCACCCTAAATTAGAAGACTCAGTGTTGGTAGAAGATCATGAAGAACTGGTAGAAGCAGTCTTACAGGAAGTTGACCAACCTTTGAATCAGTGGGACCCAGATTCACCTTACTGCTCACCTTGTCAGACCCCTGTTCAGTCACCACCTCATTCTCCACTCAGAACCATGGCTCACGTAAATGCAAACCAACCTCCTCGACCACCTGCTTGGAGAGCTAGGTCACCTTTACACCTCACACCTCCCTTGCATGATTTGCCTCAAGCTTTTGACAAATTGTTGCCTAAATTTGACCCAAGTGAAAAAATTCTGGTAGATGATCATTTTCAAAGTTTTTACTTGGCTATAGAAGGACTACGAGTAGGAGAACATGAAGATGTAGTGTGTAGATTGTTTCCACACACCCTAAAAGGATCAGCAGCCTCATGGTATTTCCCCCTTCCTACAAATTCAATCACAAACTGGGACACATTTGAGAGAATATTTAGAAGTAAATATGCAGTCCAAAAAACTCATGCAGATTTAATGGAAGGGTTGTGCACTTTAAAGAAAGAAAGGAAGGAAAAAGTGCATCATTTCACTCAAACATTTGCTGCTTACCTAAAAAAAATTACTGCAGCTGATAAGCCATCTAAAAAAGCTCTGATTGAATACTATACTTCAGCTCTAGGGCCTGACTTGGCCATTTTTTCCAAGATATCAGTCAAACCTATGTTATCATAAACTTATGAAGAAGCTAAGAGGGTCGATGTTGAGATGGAGAGCATAGAAAATTATCCTATGCAGTCGGAGGAAAAAACTTTTGGAGGTAAGAAACATTTATTACTAACTAAGCCTAAGGATGAGCAGTCATAGAATTTTGAAGGGATGTTGAAGATGATGCAGAAGCTATCCAACAGAGTGATAGCTCTAGAAAATGAAGCTTACAAATCATATAAACCTTACTATAAAAAGAGGGAGGACAACAATCAACCTAAACCTCTTCCACACAGTCCTGCAACAATGAATTTAACTGATGTAGGCATGGATAAATTTTGCACCTTTCATCAACAATCTCATTCCAAGAAGAATTTCCCTCAATGGATAAATTGTATGACACTAGTAATGAATCAATTATTGGACTCCAAATTAACAGAAACTGATAAGGAGGAAGAAAAGGAAAATCAATCCATAGAAAAACAAGAGGATGATACTCTGGTTTTATGGGATTGTGTCTCAATGTTTGATACATAAGAGGAAGGTTCTCTGAAACAAGAGGAAACATCAAAAACCAATGTGACAACAAGAAGTTAGAGTTTGGTAAAAGAACACGAGTCAATCATTCCTAAGATTAAGAAACTTCAAGAAAATATGAAGAAAATACAGAAGAACACTACAACTGATAAAATACCTAAATTTACCATTTCAAGTCAAGATCCTAAGAAAATTAATATGCCTGTTAAGCCTATTGAAGACAAGGTTGAAAGTTTTTTCCCACCGATATATGTTACCGAGGGTTTTCCATGATGAGGACCATAGTATAGAGTCTAGTGTTTTGGAGATTAGCAGTAGCGGCAATGTGGTCCATGCTTTCATCGGAGGATTTCGAGTTAGTTTAGATGCGGCCTGGATCAAGAGGAGGAGTCTGTTCTACCGGGGTTGTGATTTTAATTACAGACAGTGGACTTAGGGAACTTTAAGACACAAACTTGTAGGATTTTCTTTGCCTTGTCTTTCTTCCTTTTCATGCATTAATACTGTGTATAGTTTATTTTACAAAATGCATATGGAGGAGGTAAATAGACTGATGCAGTTTTTTGTTATTTTGGTAAAAGATAAATGGTCTAAGGACATGCTATGTTTATGATAGGGTGATTGTTGTAAAGAAGATATGTCTAAACGACAAAAGCAGAACAGGCAGAGAATTGGTTGAAGAATGAGGAAGAAAAATAAAGAGAGTTGCAGAGGAGGCAGCAAGGAAGGAAGAGAAGAGAAATGAAGAAGCAGAGATAAAGAAAAGAGAAGAAGAAAGTGAGGGTCTAAGATTAATAGGATCTCAAAAATACCAACAGATTACTGAGCAGATCGATAGCAGTAGAGGCTCAGGCTTGGAAAAAGTTCATCAGTGAACAAGCTGGTCCCTCTTCATAAAGTGCTGTTAAATTTTAATTTAAAATGTAACATATTGTATAAATTATGAGCACATACTACAAGACAAAATTTTGGAACTGAAAGGTTGAGGAAGCCCAAAGGTCATCGAGGGGCAGCCCAAAGGTTTTGATTTTTTGTATAAATATAGGAGAGTTTAGATGTAGGGAGGACTTCTTTCGTAGGCCATTTGTGAGAGTATATTGTAATAAGAACTACTTCCTTTCACAAAAAAGAATTACAAGTTTCTGGTGGAAAAAGTTTGGTGGAATGTTTCAAATGCTTTGCTATGGATCAATTGAATGTGAACTATTTCATTTTCAGCTTATGTCCATTAACTGTGAGATCATTATGACTCATTGAATCTCTGTTCATGTTATGAATGCACTCTAGTTTATTATGTGAAATTTCCACTGTGAGTAATGAAGGTTGTCATAAACAATAAGCTATCTTGATGTTCATATTTCTATTAATGTTCATGTGTTTTGAAATAAGTAACAACTATTTGTAATTTTTCTTAATCCATGCACATAAATACATTACTCATTGATAACTGATAATTTTTCTCCCTAGGGATAGGTTAGTTAGTTAAATCTAGTTTCTTGTTGTGTGTGATTTAGAAGCGAGAGGGTTACGACGAAAGGTAAGAACCTGCACATCACATTTTGACACTCCTCGTTATCTCTATCAATCTACATTTTTAGATAGGCACTTGTGTTGATGTATTTGTAACTTCAGAATGCATCTATGTATCTTATGTATTGTAACCCGATGTTTATTCCGGGATGTATCTATTATGTATTTGAGTCATGTTGTCATGCCCCGATGTTTTGATCAGGAGGATCAATAATGTAAACAATTCATGTCAAGTCATAGTGGGTAACCCTTCGATTGTCTAAGTGTTAAAGTCCTCACAGTTCTGGGGCACTAGGGTTATTAGACTCTCCTAGCAGAGGTCAGCCCTAGTAGGGTTTTAGTCATGTCCGGATTAGTATAAATAGAGAGCTGGAGTATTTATTTAACACACAACTCATCCACACTCAAGTGTAGCGCATAGTTGAGGAAGGAGAAGTTACTGGGGCTAGTCAAGAAGAAGATTACTGCTATCGGGAGATCACTTACTGTTTTGGGGATTTTACTGTTTTGGTGCTGATTCTATCTCTGACGAAGTTGTGGGGTTTTCTCCTTTATGGTTTCCCCAAGGAAAAACACTATGTTCATTGTCTCTTGTGTTTGATTGCTGTACTTGTTATTCGCTCAGTTAAAGATCCTAATAATGCTAGCTTAATGTTGAAAAACTAACATGGTATCAGAGCTAACCTGAGAAGAAGACACTATGCAGCTATGGGAACTAGGGATTCCTAGTTTGTGGATCTTCCTCCATAGATTTTCAGCAAAAGTAAGGTGGAATAACTCTCCTCCTTAGGGCGCATCTTTCTATCGAAGCAGAATCCACTTCTAAGGTTTTTCGGTTTTGGACACGACACTACTGCCGGAAATCAGGTCTTTTCACAGAAGAGGAATTTTTCAGTGAGCCTAGGCCTGGATTGATCCCCTCCCCAAAATTGAAGTTATGGACAAGTTTCAAGGCATTTGGGTGGATAGAACTCTGAAAAAGCAAAACCCTAATTTGATCCTGAACCAACTCTGTAGGATTTCAGCTCAAGTTTCAAATCTGACATTTTGAATTGGTAAGATCTAAGATCTCTTGTATTTCCATTTGAGATTCTCATTTTAACATGTCTCATCATACCAAGCTTGATGAAAAGCTTAAGGGAGCTGATAACTTCCGAGCCTGGAAGTATAGGATCTCCTTGGTTCTGGAAGAGAATGAATTAGAATCCTACATTCATGAGGAGGTTCCAGTTCCAGAGGGAGTTGAGGCAAAGGCCTTACATAAGAAGAAGATGGTTATGGAAAAGAGGATCATTGTTGATTCTATCAAGGATCACCTTATCCCACAGGTGTCCTCTCTCAAGACACCCAAAGCTATGTTTGATGCCATAACCAAATTGTTTGAAGGGAAGAACATAAACTGGAAAATGACTCTGAGGAATCAACTGAAGAATGTGAAGATTCAGAATGCAGAGACTATGCAGTCCTACTTCACAAGGGTTTCTTAGATCAAGGAACAATTAGAAGCTGTTGATGAAGAAGTGGAAAATGCAAAGATTGTGATGACTACTTTGAATGGCCTTCCTAGGTCATGGGATTCTTTCATCCAAGGAATCTGTGCTAGAAAGAAACTAGTCAAGTTCAGTAGACTATGGGAAGAATACACTCAAGAAGAAGCTCAGATAGCAGCTCGAGAAGATAAAATGGGAAATGAAGATCAAGCTCTCACAGTTCACTCCAAGAGAGGCAAAAGAAAAAATCATCACTTCAAAGGTAAGAATCCTCATCATAGAGATAACAATAGAAAGGACCCATCTAGATTAAGATGTTATACATGTGATGAAATATGACACTTTCCAAAAGACTGTCCTAAGAACAAAGTCCACTCTCATAAGAAGAAGGGGAACAAAACAAGACAGCATGCTCATGCTGCAAAGGATGATGAACCATCCAAGAAGAGATCCAAATATGAAAGTGAAGATTATTCAAGCAAGGATGAATATGTTTTGATCTCCGCCCTCACAGGTAACATTACTCATGGTAGTGATGATTGGCTTATAAAGAGTGGGGCTTCCAAACATATGACTGGATTCAAGGAATCCTTTGTAAGATTGTCAGAACATGAATCACCTCACAAGGTCAAGCTAGGAGATGACTACCAATATCTAATAAAAGGTAGCGGGGAATATTCATATAAACTAGACTCTGGTAAGTCTCTAACAATGGAAGAAGTATTGTTTGTGCCAGGAATCAAGAAGAACCTTCTCTCCATATCAGCATTGGATGCAAAAGGAATGCGGGTTGCATTCATAGATGGTCAAGTCATTATGTGGCCTAAAGGAAAGACTATCAATGATGCGGTAGTAATTGGAGAACAAGAAGGAGGATTGTACAAATTGAAGGACCATCCAGAACAAGCCTTGATCCATGACACAATAGATCCAAATGAGCTTTGGCATAGAAGGCTTGCACATGTGCATTACAGAGCCCTACCTATTGCAAGCAAAACTGTTGAAGGTCTTCGAGAATTCCAAGTAAAACATGATGGGGCCTGCAAAGGATGTGCTAGAGTGAAGAATACAAACAAGACATTTCCCAGCAGCAAAAGAAAAGCCAAAGGCATACTAGAAATCATCCACTCCAATGTATGCAGTCCGATGTCATCAAACTCACTAAGCGGGTATGCATACTATGTTTCTTTTATTGATGATTTTTCTAGGAAGACATGGGTTTACTTCATGAAGAACAAAGACAAAGTATTCAACAAATTCAAGGAATTCAAAGCCTTGATCGAGAACCACATTGAAAAGAAGATCAAGACTTTTCGATCAGATAATGGCAGAGAATTCACTTCGAATGAATTCAAAGAGCTATGCAAAGAATTAGGGATTAAGAGGGAGTTGTCCACTCCTTATAATCCACAACAGAATGGGATTGTGGAACGGAAGAACGGAACTATCATGGAAGCTGCAAGAGCCATGCTTCATGATCAAGATCTTCCTATGCATCTTTGGGTTGAAGCTACCAAAATAGCGGTGTATGTACAGAACCGTACTCCACATAGAGTACTTGAGAACAAGACTCCTGAAGAAGTCTTCTCCATCAAGAAACCAAAAATCAGACATCTTAGAATATTCGGTTGTCTTGTGTACATACACATTCCAAAAGAGAAGAGAAAAAAATTAGATCCTTCTGGAAAGAAGGGTATATTTGTGGGATACTCTGAAAGCTCAAAGGCTTACAAAATCTATTTCCCAGGATACAAGAAGATTGAAATTAGCTAGGATGTGACATTTGATGAAGACATAGCTTACAACAAATCCAGAAAGAGACCTGCTGAAGAAGCAGAAGTACCTAGAATTCATGATACAACCATGAATGAAGAACCAAAAAAAGATCGAGAATTTGAAGAACCATGAAGACCCATAGATCCACCTCTGGAGAAGAGTCCTCATAAGAGGAAACTTGCTTGGGTATGAGAACTTATCTAAGGTGCGGAAAGATATGGGGCTCCAGAAGAGAATCACAGAGAAAGAAAGGGGACCAGATCCTATTCCAGGTATGTAGCTTTACTATGTGATTTTATTGATAAAGAACCTTCCAGTTATGAAGAAGCGGCAGAACGGAAAGAATGGAAGGATGCTATGATCGAAGAATATCAATCGATCATGAAGAATGATGTTTGGGATGTTGTTCCAAGAACAAATGGGAAGTTAGTTGTAACTTCCAAATGGATCTACAAGATCAAGCATGCTACAGACGGTAGCATTGAGAAATATAAAGCAAGATTTGTAGCTCGAGGTTTCTCTTAGAAAGAAGGAATAGACTATGAAGAAACCTTTGCACCTGTAGCCAGATACACTTCCATTAGTTTAGTACTTACTCTGGTTGTAGTGATGAAATGGAAGATACACCAGATGGATGTCAAGACTACTTTCTTGAATGGTGTAGTGGAAGAGGAAGTGTATGTAGAACAACCACTCGGTTTTGAGACACATGACAGGGAGCCTCATGTGTGCAGATTGAAGAAAGCCCTGTACGGTTTGAAACAGGCACCTAGGACTTGGTATGGCAGAATTGATAGCTTTCTATCTAGTTTGGGCTTTACCAAGAGTAAAGCAGATTCCAACCTTTACTACAAGGTTGAGGATGGCAACCCAGTGATGCTTCTACTATATGTAGATGATCTATTTCTGACAGGTACGGATGGGTTGATTGCTGATACAAAGAGAAAGATTGATGTTGAGTTCGAAATGAAGGACTTGGGGATGATGCATTACTTTCTAGGTATGGAGGTGTGGCAGAGTATAGATGGAATCTTCCTTAGACAAGGGAAGTATGCAGTAGATATCCTGAAGAGGTTTAGGACGATGGACTAGAAGGCTATGGCCACACCTATGGCATCGAACCTGAAGCTATTGAGTGATGCTTCATCAGAGTCGATTGATGATACTATGTATCGTTAGATGATTGGATCATTGATGCACCTGACGAACACTAGACCAGACATTTGTTTTGCTGTGAACACCTTGAGCCATTTCCTGACAGATCCAAGAAATGTTCACTTGATTGCTACAAAGCATATTCTGAGGTACCTAAGGGGTACAGTTGATTATGGGCTCAAGTATGATGTGAATCAAAAGATATGTTGATTCAGATTGGGAAGGAAGTGCCATCGATAGGAAGAGCACTTCAAGGTGTTGCTTCAGTATGAGATCAGGTCTGATCTCTTGGTTTAGCAGGAAGCAATCTTGTGTGGCACTGAGTACAGCTGAAGCAGAGTATGTCACAGCTTATTCAACTAGTTGTGAGGCAGTATGGCTGCAGAAGCTACTATCTGATATATTTGATCTCCAGTTGGATGCTACTTGTATACATTGTGACAACCAGAGTTGCATGAATTTGTCAGATAATCCAATGTTCCATGACAACTCAAAGCATATCAAGATCAAGTACCACTATATCAGGGATATGGTGCAGAAGGGAGCAGTGAAGCTCCAGTATGTTGCGATGGAGGAATAGATAGCTGATGTGTTGATGAAGCCATTGGCCAGGGTTAAGTTCGAGTACTTCAGGGAGAAGCTTGGTGTTCTCCAGATCAAGGTTTCCTCCAAGGGAAAGTGATGAGCCCCATAGCCATTTTGACATGGTGAGAGGATTGGTTCCTTCCATGGTCAGATGTAAGGGCTGAGCCATTCTGTCATGGTGAGAGGATTGGTTCCTTCCATGTCAGACATAAGTGTTGAGGTCAGTAGCCATTCTGATGAGTAGGTCAGATGTAAGGGCCGAGCCATTCTGTCATGGTGAGGGGATTGCTTCCTTCCATGGCATATATGAGTGCTGGCCATTCTATCGAGTAGGACAGATTTAAGGGAAATTTCCATTCTTTGAATGGAGCTGCCTGGTGAGGTACCAGGAACACTCAGTCTAGGACTGAGTAGCCATTCTGATGTGCTAGAGGGATGTGTTCCCACTTGATCAGATGTAAGGGATGAACCATTCTGTCATGGCTAAAGGATTAAGTTCCTTCCATGTCAGATGTGAGTGTTGGCCATTCCGATGAGCAGGTTAGATGTAAGGGAAATTGCCATTCTCTAGGAGAATGGAGGCACCTGGTCAATTACCAGGTAGCTCAGTCGAGGAGGACTGGGGACCATTCTGATATGAATGTAGGATTAGTTCCTACAAGATCAGATGTGAGTACAAGCCCTTCCATCACTATGAGTAGGATGTGTTCCAATCTGGATGGATGTAAGTGCAGAGCCCTTCCATCACTGTGAGCAGGATGTGTTCCCACCTGGATGGATGTAAGTGCAAAGCCTTTTCATCACTGTGAGCAGGATGTGTTTTAGCCTGGATGAAAGTGAGAAAATCTTCCATGATTGTGAGTAGGATTTGTTCCATCCTAGATGGAAGTACAGAACTCTTCCATCATTGTGAGTAGGATGTGTTCTAGCCTTGATGGATGTGAGTACTGTGCCTTTCTGACAAGTAGGTCAGATATAAGTGCTGAAGAAGACCTACATGGAGGATAGGCCTACAACCAGCATGAAAAAGGTTTGGCTCTATAGAACTTCCTGTGACGAGAAGAATCATGAGATAGCACCAGGGATGATCCAGATTGAGTGATGATCGAGATCCAATGATGATCCAGATCGAGAGATGATCGAGGTCCAGTGATGATGATCCAGCAGTGATGATCAAGATATAGTGATGATCTAGATCAAGAGATGATCCAGATCTAGTGATGATGCCTCATGATGATCCAGATCGAGAGATGATCCAGATCCAGTGATGATATCCCATGATGATTCAGATCAAGAGATGATCCAAATCCGATGACGAAGATGACTTGAAGACAAATATGACTTGAATACAAAGATGACTTGAAGATGAAGATGACTTGAAGATGAGATGACCCGGCTGATACAGAGAAGAAGACTGGTGCTGAAAATTGTGTCGAAAGAATACCTTCCTAGTTAAGAGGGAGTGTTGATGTATTTGTAAATTTGGAATGTATTCATCTATGTATCTTATGTATTGTAACCCAATGTTTATTCCGGGATGTATCTATTATGTATTTGAGTCATGTTGTCATGCCCCGATCTTCTGATCGGGAGGATCAATAATGTAAACAAGTCATGTCAAGTCATAGTGGCTAACCCTTCGATTTTCTAAGTGTTAAATTCCCCGCAGTTCTGGGGCACTAGGGTTATTAGACTCTCCTAGTAGAGGTCGACCCTACTAGCATTTTAGTCATGTTGGGATTAGCATAAATAGAGAACTGGAGTCTCTATTTAACACACAACTCATCCACACTCAAGTGTAGCGCATAGTTGAGGAAGGAGAAGTTACTGGGGCTAGTCAAGAAGAAGATTACTGCTATGGGGAGATCACTTACTGTTTTGGGGCTTTTACTATTTTGGTGTTGATTCTATCTCTGAGGAAGTTGCGGGGTTTTCTCCTTTATGGTTTCCCCAAGGAAAAAAACTGTGTTCATTGTCTCTTATGTATGATTGCTATACTTGTTATTCTCTCAGTTAAATATCCTAATAATGCTAGCTTAATGTTGAAAAAATACCAACTTGCACATCATAACTTAAACACAAAAAACTAAAAATATACATTGTGGACCGGGCCGTAATCGATAAAACCTTTTATTTGTTACTTGACCTACGGTAGCCGGACTGTAAACCAGACGGATTCCCCATACCAAACAGTAGAGGGCTAGTTGGGAACGATTATTGGGGAGAATCCCTAACTATTGTTACCTGCGATTTTCCAAGCCTCAACACAACCATAATGTTTATCCCCAATGTTTTGTTTGTTGATACAACACTAGTTACTTGATCAGTGTGCTATTCATATTTTATAGAAGTATTATTTATTGATTTAACTTTTGGTTGTAGAATGCATACTGATACAATGATCTCAATCATGCATTAATGATTCTATAATTGAGACATGCTAATTTGAATTGCTAGAATGCATTTGCTCCTATATTTGAATGGTCAAAGTATTGTAACTTGAATGTTGTGTAAGAGGATTAGAAACAACAAACAACATGTTATAAAACTCTTTCCTTGGTTTGTTCACTACCACAAAAGTTAATCATATTTCTAACTACCACAACTTTGCACTCTCCAACCCGTGTGTTATTGATTCCTTGCAACGATGGTTTAACACAATTTGAGAAATGTGTAACATATGCTACATCTCACCCTTTACCCAATTCATGTTTAAAATACAAACACTCAATACACAATTATATTCTAAATAATGGAAATTTCGAATTTCCTTAAGATGGGTTACCAAATATAGATCATAATGTTCAATTTTAAACTATAGACATAGAGATACTCAATTATATTAACCTAATTGTTATTGAATAGTTGTTAGGTTTGGAACCTTAAAAAATAGAGTTGTAATTGTTTTTATTAGCAATTGGAATAAGAGTCCTTGATACAAGATTTGTATAACCATGTTCATCATCAGTTTAAGGGTTTGAACGCTCATTCAAATAATAGAGTCTAGACTTTGTTTGTGGAGGTATAATATTGTGTGGGAAAAAATTTAATTGGTAATGAAAATAACTCAGTTCAGTCTTGAACCAAAGAAGGAAACATAACCTTCATTCTAGGAAAGAACAAACAACAAAAACCGTTCAATTTGGTTTCTATAGAGTATTTGTGTTGATGAAATAAGAAGGATATATATATATTTTTCACAAATCATATAAGTATTAGAGCAGGTTATTGAAAGACCTTAAATAGGATACCATGTGCAAATCTTTGAAGAGGAAGCGGTTGGAAGTGACAATAGGCTTAAACATAAGGATTCAAGACGGAAGTTGAAATTGGAGGTAGAAAAGATTAAATAATTTTTCAAAAATTGTTTAGCACTAATCAATGATAAAGATGTTGTCATAGAACTGATAGCACTAATAGATGAAAATCCAGATGATATGCGGCCTAAAAAAAGTGTTAGCCATATCAGGAAGAGATTGAAGACAGGTCGAGAACTGCAAATGAATGCACATATAGGAGAATATGATGGATTATATCTTATTATATTTGGGCTTGGATGTTAAAATATGACAAGAGAAACATGGGAGAGGATGAATAAACTGTGACTGTATTGGTCTCCCATTAAACTAAGGGTTACGAACCAGTCTAAGGTTCTACAATTGGTAGACTAACTCAAGTTCCTATAGAAGTCGAAGGATTAAGAACATATGCTAACTTCGAAGTAATTGACATTGTTGATGACACAAATCCATATCCTGAAATGTTGGGAATTGATTGGGAAATAGAAAACCAAACCATTATAAATTTTAAGAAACTAATCTTATAATTTGAAGATTCTGACCTAAGGGTGGTTGCGCCAATTGATCCGCTCAAAGGGTGGAGACATGTTGAGCTAGTGAATAGAAAATTTCAAGGAATTTACCTGGATCAGTTATATAATATCATGGCATCAAAGGAATATTATATAAATCCAACAACCGAAGGAAAACTGAGCTGGCAAAGTGCAAGTTCTTTCACACCTGATTCAGGCGATGCCCTGGAAAATTGGTAAAACAGGCTACATGAATTTTCCATGAGAATATGTGCAAGAATCACAAGATCTGTCCAAAGGGTAGGAGTCGAATCAAGCACGCTACATACATATGAAGGATTACCCAACCTTGCATCTTTTCTGGTATAATTTGAAAGAAAAATTACAAAATCATAGTGATTGTCTGCCTTGGACTATGTGCTGAAAGGTACACCCAAGAAATGGTGGGGTACACATAAAAAATCTATCTCTAAGTGGCCACAATGTAAATAATTACCAAGAAATTGGTAATCATAGCAATTTCTTGGTATGATTCAACCACACTTTGGAAATGGTACCAAGAAATTGGTAGACATTAGTTGAGCTACGACAAGGAACTATTGCATGGGAAATTTTAGTTACAAACTTCACCTAGACGTTTGAGTTCACAAGTAAACATCAGACATTTTATGTTGCACTACAAATAATGAAGGAAAATATATTTGAGGAAATCCCAGTTGCAGCCATGAATTTCCATCAATGCACCATGACAATACACAACTAAATGGAATGTTACGATATCACATGAGAATCGAATGATGATGATCTGCTCGAGATAAACATACCTGATTCAGAGGGTATGCGTGAAGTGAAAGGAGCTACTATGTCTAGTGACCAATTTCTAAGTCCACTCAAGATCGAGAAAGTAAATATTGGGTCATCTGAAAACCCAAAATTTTCTAATATTGGATATTACTAAGACGATGAAACCGTGGGAAAGATCACTGACTTACTGCATGAATTTCAGGATCTGTTCCCCATAATTTTTTTTGAAATGAAAGGCATTATTGGGGGCCTTATAGAAATAAAAATACCCTTGAGGCCTGATGCAAAACCTGTCAAATAGCGGTCGTATAGATTAAACCCATGTTACAAAGAAAAAGTTAAGGTTGAACGGGACCATGGAAATAGGTGTGATAGAACCCATCGAACAATAGGAATGGATGAATCCAATTGTATTCCAAGACAAGAAAACTTCAATGGAAGTGAGAATTTGTTTTGACATGAGGAAGTTTAATGATGCATCCTTGCATTATCCATTTCTGACTCCATTCATATATGAAGTACTGGAGAATGCCAGAGGACAAGAAATGTATTCATTCACTAATGGATTCTTGGGCTAGTATTAGATAAGAATTGAACAAGAGGACCGATACAAGACTACCTTTGCAACAAAGTGGGGATGCTACCAATACATGGCAATTCCCTTTGGACTCAAGAATTGTAGTTGTTGAATTTTAAGATTTTATACACAAATTTCTTGAAGTATACTTTGACGACTGGACAATATTTGGTCTTTAAAAGATCACATAGAAAGTATTAGAATGATGTTGGAACGATGTCTCCAGTATCAAATTTCCCTAAATTTAAGAAGGTGTATTTTTTGTGCGCCTTTTGGAGCTCTGTTAGGCCATGTGGTATGTCATGACGGAATTTAGGCTGATCTAGCCAAAATTGCCATCATCCTTGACTTACCACCACCTACCATGGTTAAGCAGTTAAGAGCAACATTAGGACATACGGGATACTACAGAAAGTTTATCAAGGGATATGCGGAGGTGACTGCCCCAATAAAAATACTATTGAAAAAAGACACTAAAGTTTAGTTGACAGACAAATTTCAAGAGATTCTGGACAAGTTAAAAATCAATATGGATACTGCACCAATACTTGTATTTCCAGACTAGAAAAAATAATTTCATGTTCATGTAGACACCTTGTCTGTCGCACTCGGTGTGGTACTGATGTAGCCATGGGAAGGAGTGATTGATCACCCCATTTCTTTTGCTAGTATAAATTTATCGACTCTAGATAAAAATAACACCACAACAGAGAGGGAAGGGATCACGATGGTATATGTGCTACAAAAATTTAGACATTACTTATTAGGTGGACTTTTCAATATGTACATTGACCATTCTGCGTTGAAATATTTTTGCAGCGCCATCCAACTCAAAACTACCTTGAAATCCAAATGATCCATGTGCATTTAGATGCCATGGATACAAATGAAAAAATCCACATGGTTGAACTCCCAACTACACCGATAGTCAGGAACAAGGCATTGAGAACAAACCATGATTGCACCCTTTGCGGCTTGTATGGCCATTATTCTCACCATTTCCAGGACCTACCCAAATTTTGAATGGCTCTAGCTGACCTCTATCAACATTCCCTTGAGTCTGAAATCACCTTGATCGAAGAAGTGCACCCCCCACTGCCTTCTTCAGACACCATGTCCATCTACATGATTTCTAGTTCTTCCTGGGACAACATGCACCATCGCTTGTTCTTCCTCCCTGAAGAACTTGTGTCGCAGTCTGACCAGTTCTCCATGGAGACCAAAGATTTCATCCATTGGAAGGTCGACTAGTTCAAGAACCCCATCCCAACACTAGATTCCTTTGAAGAAGGGAATATGGTGAACATTTCTCCAACCATTAAAATTGACATCTCAACCAATTCTGAGATTGTTGAAGAAATCATGATGGGGGCATCCTATTCCCCGGAAGAGGTCGATGCCTACAAAGCTCTCTTCCAAGAATTTCATGACATCTTTTCCTGGTCTTACACTAAAATGCTCAGCCTAGATCCATCCATCGTGGAACACCACATAGACACATGGCCTGATGTGGCTCCCATACACCAAAAGCAACAGCCAATCCATCCATCCAAAGTGGCAGCGATGAAAGTTGAGATATAGAAGCTGTACACAACTGGCTTCATCTACCCCATTGCGTACACCACTTGGGTTTCTAATCCTATTCCCATGAATAAAAAATAGGGTACCATTCACATTTGCATAGACTTCTATGACATTAATGGGGCATGTCCCAAAGACAACTTCCCCACACCCTTCATCGATCAGGTCATCGATGCATGCGCTGGACATGAGGCCTTTTCCTTCATGGATGGATTCTTCGGCTATAACCAAATCCAAATCCAGAAAGAACGCCATTATAAGACGGCAATCACAACCCCATGGGGCACATTCACATATCGAGTCATGCCCTTTGGCCTGAAAAATGCTAAAGCCACCTTCCAGCGTGCCATGACACACTGCTTCCATGAACTCATTCACATTATGTTGGTTTGTTTCGACAACCTCATCGCATAGTCGTAGAAGCAAACACAACACATAGACGACCTGTAACAAGTGTTCTCACAATGTCTCAAGTATGAAATCCACTTGAAACCTTTCAAGTGTGTTTTCTATGTCCCCACAGGCTGTTTACAAGGATTCATCCCGTCACACAAAGGAATGATCGCTGATCCATGGAAAGTCCAAACGAATTTCCCTTTAACGTCACCCCTTTGAGTGACAACGTTACAAATTGTATTATAGTCTTTGCATTTTTTGTTTTACACATTTTTCAAAATTGAGTCTTATGTATCATTTCCTCTCATTGCTTCAAATGGAGCACACCTCAAACTGGTATATGGGATTCGTAGATGGAGCAAGCAGATGGTCTTCGAACCTTTCCCCGCCTGCATGGGTAATCTACTCCCCATCGCACGAGTTGATCCACATCAATGGAATATGCGTGGGAACCACAACCAACAACCAGGCTGAATATGCTGGTGTAAATGGCCTCTTAGCCGCCACTCTTTAGTTAGGAATTCACCATCTCGATGTCTTCTTAGACTCCCAGCTGCTTGGTTCTCAGTTGAACAACCACTATCGAGTACAGTATCCCTGCGTCTTTAGAAAGTACCTGCGTGCTAAACAGATGGTTAGAACATTTGAATCCATCGCATTCACACATGTTTCCAGAAACCTCAATAGTGTCGCATATCAAATGGCTAACGATATTCTAAATTGGCACATCCATAACTGCATATAGGAAACATACAAAAATAACATCATGCATAACTATGTCTAAAAATACACACACAAGTGTAACAATACATCACATAGACATTTTCATTCCACATCATCATAAAAAGACTCACATAATAAAACCATAAAAGTGCATCCACGTGCTTCAAAAATATATAGATAAATAGATAAGTCGTATGTCCAAAACATGTCCAATACAAACTGAGAAGCCACATATGCTTTCTTAGCAGGATATACATAGCGACAAAAAAACCCCTAAGCGCACCAACGCACTAGGGATAGCCCCACTAGGCTACTAATCCGACTCAGACTCATCATCTAACTCGGTGTCATCATCTTCCTCAGAGTACTCATCCTCTGTAGGAAGATCTCCTCTCCCCGTTCAGCGAAAGTGTTCACAAGCCATCGCCATCTTCCTCATCACACCAGTAAAATCTAAAGGAAGGATGTGAATAGTGATGATCATATCACTACTCATATGCTGCCATCCATCATCTGAAACTCCATTAGCAGGCTGCTCCAGATACGACAGCACTCCATCCATCTTTTGCTGCTGCCTGCTGGAGCCGCCGGCAGGAACTGTCACAGGAGCTATGGCAACAACCCACCTCCGATGCCCGGGCAGTGGGAAAGGACCAATATATGCATATACAAACAAGGACACCATCATTCCACATATATCAATAATACAAACTACCAACCAGCTCAAATACACTATGTATAAAGATGAACATAAAAACATCACGCATACATACCAGCTAGTCCCCAAGCCTGGCCAGGAGGTCGGGGCATCTCAGGGTCTCCTTGGTAGTCCATACCTACATATGGGTAATCCTCAATCACCATAGGAAGCTGGTGCCACTGATCCAATAGATCCTTAGTAAAAAAGCGGCCCACTCTGCTGCCAACCTCTCGGATCATCATCTTTATGATCACTAATTGTCATCCTAGTCTTGTATATTGTCCAAAGCATTATAAATTTATTTTACTGATTTCGTTATCATGTTATTTGTAAGGTCACATTACTATAGTTTGCATGCACAGTCCGAGTGATGGTTATCAAAGGTCAGATCTTTGTAACTCCGATGAAGCCTGGACATATGTCTTATGTGCCATATCCTAAGTTTGCAAACCATCGTTGATTTTGATTGATTGTCATAAGGTAATATTTCAAGGTTCAGTTTCGAGTGCATGGTTTATGATTACATTTTATTGTTCGCCACCTTTCAAAGGTAGGTCGAATCTATGATAAGGGAGCATGTATTATGGTTGTCGTTGGATTGATTTATGTCACAGCCTATATCTTAATTCACTTATTGCGAAACCAGTATGCTATCATGACACTGGTACTTGAACTGTCCATCGCGTTTAAGTGTTGGTACATATCTGCCGTCGTGGCTCCTTGTCATTAGAACACCTGGTCTTTGTATAGCCAAGAGGATCCCATCATTTAAGTCAGGATAAATTATGGTAATATCGGCCATCTAGGGTCTTCGACTGTCATTTGTATCATCAATCGATTACCGCTCCGAGTGTTGATGTCTTCGTTCATGCCAAACCCATAGGGGTATATCCTGCGTTCATGCATGGCTTATCCTGTTCATTATCTGGTGCTGCTGAGCCTTCATTCTAAGTGCCCACGGTCTCGTGTTTTGTCTCTCGCTGAGCTCTGGTACCTATTTTGCGTGCAGTTACGCACCTGGACACAGCCAGTGATGGCACCTGTAGTAAGGGTCGAACCCTGCGAGATGACCCTGCTAAATTCAAACCTTGAACTCGCAGTAAAGGTTGAGGATATATGATGGATGCCGTTCTTGAAGAAATTCTCTGACTCAAACCCTGAATTTACTAGGGTTTTTTCTCTCTCCCTGGTCGATTTTCAAGCAGAAGTTGGGGATCTTCGGTTCCGGGTTGATGAAAGGTCAATAGTAGCTGCAACAGGTTTGTCCCTGACTGGTCAGAGATGGTTCAAGTACCAGAACATGACTATAACTAAATGGTGGAAATTACTTAAAAACCCTGCTCAGGAAGTCTCTTTTCGAACTGGAGTGGCCCGTAAGTATTTCAGGAAAGAATGGCGTTCTGTCCTTGATTTGATTCATCGATACTTGACCTGCGAAGGCTGGTTATCATCAGCGTATGTATATCACCTCCGGCTTATGTCTGTTTTTATAGGGTTTCCATTGAATTTACCTTACTATCTTTTACATAGCCTGTTCAAGATGTCTAATGCTATTAAGAAAGGCCCTAAACACGTCAGTCACAGCCTCTTTCATCATGGTTTGGTTCGTATGCTGATTGATAATGAGTTGTTGAAGTCGGGTCGGTCCTGGGATGAGTTTGTAGAGTCAAATGGTTTTTCCTCGTTTTGTCACTGCATGTTCGAAAATCCTGATGATTGTAACAAGAACAGAGATCTGAGTTCAGTTTTAGTCCCTCCTCCACGCAAACCTCTGTCGAGCCCTCGCCGTATGAGTCCTCAACCCTGCAAAGACTCCATGGATAAACCAGTGAAAGGTGTTCATACGCCTCTAGTTTCTAAGCGTGTTAGGATAGCCTCATCCCTATCACCAACAACCCCACAAAATGATACAGATAAGATTCGTGGTCGTGGGAAAGATACAAGAGCTAAGTTGGCGGCTAGATTCACCAAAAGCATGGCGAAAGCTAACTCTGTCAAAACCCCTGTAGTTGACAAGCTCCAGGTGGAGACTGTGGTTTTCGATGATGAGGAATTGGATTTGCCTTCGGCTGATAACGATAATGCTATTCACCCTGAAGTTGTTCCAAACCCTTTCGACAAGACTCCTCCCGTGGTTGATGAGGACATCCCTGTGCTCGACAAAGAGGTGCGAGTGGATGCTGTTATTAATTCGTCGGTCAAAGAAAAGTATGTGCACATGAATTCACCTGGTGTGTATTGTGTCGCAGACATGGCTCACCCGTTGTTTATTAGTTGTCTGTTAGACAAAATTCATACTATGGAAGAAAGGGTTAATGACATGGCAGTAAATCGTGAATTGATTAAGGCTGATAACGCTAGGTTACAGGCGAAAGTTGATGAGAATGATCAACAGCTTCTCCGACTGAGAAATCATAAGAATAAGTTAATCAGGAGAGTTCTCAAGCTTCAGGATGAAAATGATAAGAATTATGAAAAGGTTCATGAGCTTAACGCTCAGATTGCACTCATGCAGTTCAGGGCTCCTTCGCCGAGTCATTCTAGTGGGGTCAATATTCAAGTTTTTAATGCACCGGTTAATTTGTGATTATGCTGGATCTATTTGCTGTCGGGTTTTAGTTTTGAATTTTGATGATCTTTGTATAGGTATTTATGTATTTTATTTTATTTCATTCATTATTTACTATTTATCATTTCGATTTGTGTTTATGTTTTAATTTTATTACTTGATTTACTGTAGGTGATATGGTTGCTGTGTACGCCCAGGTTTTGAGGACTGTTTATTTTTGGATAATATTCCCCATCAATCGGAACAGATCCATTTCCAGATTTTCTAGGTCTTGTTTCGATTCTCATGGATCGAATCGTTATCTTTTCACGGTGTTTTACTTTTGTTGAAAAATGACATGCTACACTTGTCATTTTTAATGGATAATTAGTTGGATTCGATCTAGGTTATCTCGAACTTTTAGGGATGTTTATTTTTGAAAACATGTATTTAAGGATTGAAAGTTGATGGGAATGGGGTCGATTTTTGATGGAAAAGGGGAAAACAAGACTGGAGTTTAAAATACCTGTGACTTAGGACAGTTATCTGTCTGCAGCCATGACATCTTGAACTGGTGATATTTTAATATATGTTTGAGTTTGTATACTTTGCATATATTTTGGATATCTGTTAGTCTTGTAGTTACTTTTCTACTTCATATATGTTTGTGATAATTCTCTAAAGAATTTTGTGAATATACATCTTTTATATCATTACCGATTTTAATGTTATGATCTTGCTGATACGTCATATTATGTGATTAATGATCGGTATCGTTATTTATGTAATATGTAATGGCTATTGTATGATCTGTTAATGTTTAAACTTCTTTAAATATTATCATGTTTGTTCATGCAGTAGTTTTATTGGCATAAATCGATCACAGGTTAATTGTTTCGCCGCTCCTGATCAGGATAGGAAGTAGGATAGGATAATATGTTGTTTATTTTCTGCAAATTATATTATTTGAAAAAACCTATTTGAACTAGATCCCTCTCTATGAATTACAGTCAGATTATTCTCGTTGTAATTATTGTACAAGGTGTAGATAACATGTCTGTGTAAAATATTAACTGTGTGTGTATTTATTTTTCTGTATTTATACTTCATCAGATTTAAGTTAATTAAATTTGATAGTCTAATATCTTGTAACATATAACCTGAATTAACTTTTGTAAATCATAAAGATAGGTTTGACAAACAATCAGTAGCATTAATTTTTGTCATAAGTCTTTCAGACTCTTAGGCCAACAGAGCCTTTAAACCTGTCGGGAACGGCTATCCCAAATAGCTTGGAGCCTGCCCTAAGGATCCCGGTCTGGTTCGTGTCCCCCGTTGCGTGCATAGTCGAACACACACGTCAACAATGGCGCTAGAAGGAGGGCCAGCGTAAGCCAATGGCTGATGAAAACAACCCTGTAAACAAAGTTAATCAGCCAATCACCCCTCAGATACAATCTACTGCACAACTACGCTCTCATCGTTCATCACAAGTGAATGAAACCCCAGTGAGCGACTCTGTTCGAAATCTGATTTCCCAGTTCAACTCTCCCGGTATTCACTTACCTCAAGAAATAGACCAGTACTAGCAAACCTTAAATGAATCTCGTAGAATTTTAACTAGGGCTTATTCGAATCTCACTGGGCGCCAGCCCACTGAGTTACCTCTTCCACAGATTACATGTCCTTGTACTCGTCACCCTGAACCTGTTCTGGGAGAACAAGAACAGCCTTTAGGTGCCCATCCCAATCCTCACATACAACAATCTTTTACAGGCACCAACCAGCCTTCCTCTTCTTTAGGACCACCTGTTTCAGGAGGGACTGGACAACCACCATCACCGCCTCGATCGCCTCCTCGTGTTTTACAAACACCACCTTCGCCGCCTCCAACTCCAAGAAAAATGGCAGCTGCAAATCCCCCAAACCCCAATGCTAATATGCCATGGATAGCTCAGGATGCAGTGGCCATCCCTGGCGTTCAACACCCTTTACCTAAACATCCTGAGAAATTACTACCTAAGTTCAACCCTGAGTTGAAAGAGCCAGCGGAAGATCATGTCAAGAAGTTTATGTTGGCAGTTCGACTCTTGGATGTGGAACATGAAGATGTGGTCTGTCAGCTTTTCCCTTATACATTTGAGGGAAAAGCATCGACGTGGTACTTTTCACTTACAGCTGGTTCCATTACTATATGGAACGAATTTGATCTTACATTTACAAACAAGTTTGGAGATGACAAGACTCCTTCTATTTTAGTCTCAAAATTGTCTAGAATTCGCATGGAACCCAAAGAAAAGGTTAAATATTTTAACCAGCGTTTTCTAACTTTAAGAAACAGGATTCCTGCTACCTCCAGGTCGACTGAGGACGTTACTGTTGAATTTTACACTTCAGCCTTACCGGGAAAAATATCTATGTTTGTCAGGCAAAAAGCCAAACTTACCCTAACTGAAAAATTTGAAGAAGCAATTAAAGTCGAAAAGGATGCGAATGCCACAAAAGCAAATCCCGGAGTAGATAATGATTCAGCATCTTCTTCTCGGAAGAAGACTGACAGTCCTACCAAAAGCTCTGACAAAAGGGGCCAAGATGCCTTAGATCTTGACAGTTTACAAAGAGTCATTAAAAAACTGTCTAATGAAATCATAGATTTAAAAAAGGGTACTTCTGAAAATACCACAAATAAAGAACCACCTAAACAGTTTTTCAGAAAACCTTTTCAAAATTCAGCTGCGAAACAAACTCCACCCTTTGAAGCCAACAGCGTTGAGGAACTCAATAGCTTCCTCAAATCAATATTTTCAGATCTAGAAACATCTACTGAAAATAATACTCAGTCTTCCGGACAGAGTTCTCAAGATAACCAAAAAACAGATGATGACAATGACGATAAACCACCCCATGTCATCAGTCATTTCTGGGACACCTCAAAATTAACTGATGACGAAGATGTGGCTGTTGTCAATGTAAATCAGCATCAGTACAACACCAGAAGTAAAAAGGACCAGCCCCCAGGTGAACCTGCTACAACTGTTAAAGATAATAGTTCAGCTGTCAAAGATAAAGATCAGTCTGCAAATAGTAAATCTGCACATTCCCTTGAGTTAGAATACGACTTGATCGAAGACTTAAAGAAAAGCAAAGCCAATATCTCTCTATATGAACTCATAAAGATACCTGTGATTCGAGATAAGATGGTACAAGGAGTTTGCCCAAGTAAATCTGGTAAGACTCCTTCCAATCAAAATAATTCTGCCATTAATAAGGATAGCTCAAAAAAGGCTTCAGTTAATGCATCATCCATAGGCAAGAAGTATGATTCTTCAACTCCGCCCTTTTTACTTACATTTGAAATATTTAATCGTAAAGTGCATAACTGTATGATAGACTCAGGGGCCTCCAAGAATGTGATGCCTTACTCTGTATGTAAAAAACTTAATGTTGTCCCTAAACCGTGTGATACAAGTATTGTACAGCTCGATCGTTCAAATGTAAAGGTAATAGGTAAGTTGAAGCAGGTGCTGATAAGGTTGGCTTCGAATCCACAAGTTCACTTTATCATCGATATTATTGTTGCTGACATCCCTGAAGCATATGGTTTGTTTCTTAGCAGGGATTGGTCACAAAAACTTGATGGGTATTTTGCCACAGATTGGTCGCACTTGTGGATATCTCATAAGGGTTGCCCGAATAAAATCAGAATCGATCGAGAACGGTATATGAAGCATACCGTCACTGAAATTGATGACTCAAATGAACCAGTCTTGTTCACTGATACCATAATGGGTAACTACATGGCTGACTCATTTTTTGGGAACTTGGAAGCTGAAATTTCAGAAATTCCAGATTCAAATCAGCAGTCTGAAATTTGCCATTTTGCACAAGCCCCAGCTGAAATTCCAGTACCAGATACACCACATTTAGATCTCAATGACGGTTGTTGGTATCTTTACTTTGACGGTTCCAAGTCAAAAGAAGGAGCTGGTGCAGGGTGCTTACTGATTGATCCTTATGGTAAAAGGTACTTCCTTGCTTGCATATTAGAATTCGATTGCACCAATAATATCGCTGAATACGAAGCCCTCATTCAAGGGCTGAAGAAAGCGATTGACTTGGGAGCCAAAGCCTTGGTAGTCTTAGGAGATTCTGAGATTATTGTTCGTCAGGTACGTAATACAATACACTGCATAGCTGGACACTTGAGAAATTATCAGGCTGAGGTATGGAATTTACTATTAGCATTTGAAGCATTTAACATAAGTTCCATCCCTCGTTATCTAAATCAGGAAGCTAATCTTTTAGCTAATGTTGCTTCAAGATTGATTCCATCTGAAGGAATCCTTACTGATGCTTTCTCGATTGAATTGTTGTTTAGACCTTCTATACCTGACAACATAGCAAATTGGAGAGTCTTCAATGACGACCAGCAATTGATCGATTTTCTGACTTTTAAAGATACTTTCAAGGATGCGATTTTGGACGAGATGACTCACGATGAGGATTTACACAATTTTGCGGTAATCCCTAAGCCTTGTTCAATTCAGGAATCTCTCGATCAGGTTAGTGCTCTTCCCAGGTCAGTAATCAAACTTGAGAAATTCTATGACTTAAAGGATAAATTTAAGGCTGCAAGGAATTGTAAAACTAATAGATCCATCATGCAATCTGACATTGCGAATCTAGGAACTGAGAAAAACCCTCAATGCGTGAATCTGGGCAGTACATGTACTGCCCAGGAAAAAATAGCCTTCATTAAGCTCTTCAAAGAGTTTAAAGACATAATTACATGGACGTATGATGACCTGAAAACATTCGACCCTAATATCATGCAAAATGTCATTCCTATGAAACTGGAGGCTAAGCCTTTTCAACAAAAATTGAGGAAAATGCACCCCAGCCTAGAACCAGCTGTCAAGAAGGAGCTAAATAAAATCCTTTCCGCCAGAATAATTTTCCCTGTTTGGCATGCACAGTGGGTAGCAAATCTTGTACCCGTGAGGAAGAAAAATGGTGACATCAGGTTATGTGTCGACTTCCAAAACCTGAATAAGGTTTCTGATAAGGAAAATTATCCTATTCCTACAATGGAGAAAATCTTGCAACAGGTCTCCGGATCTGAAATGTTTTCACTACTAGATGGTTTTTTAGGATACAACCAAGTGTTGGTATCCAAAGCTGACCAGTTGAAAACAACTTTTAGGACGCCTTGGGGAACCTATGCATACAGGAAAATGCCATTTGGTCTCATAAATGTCGGAGCAACATTTCAGAGGGAAATGGACATCACCTTCAGAGGTCTGATTGGTAAGTTTGTCGTTATTTATATTGATGATGTTACCGTCTTTTCAAAAAATAGGACTGATCATTTAACTCATCTCAGGAGAGTCTTTGAGCATTGCAGGAAGTATGGGATTTCTTTAAATCCTAAGAAGTCTATCTTTTCAATAACAGAAGGTAAGTTGTTGGGTTTTGTTGTTTCTAAAAAAGGCATCAATATTGACCCAGAACGCACCAGTGCCATATCACAGATTTCGATGCCCCACTCAAAGAAGTCCATGCAGTCGTTTCTTGGAAAGATAAATTTTGTTTCTAGATTTATTCCTGGGTTTACGGAAATTGTTCGGCCGCTTCAGAAAATGATAAGAAAGGATGCTGAGTTTAAATGGAACACTGATGAGAAGCAATATTTCCATGACATCTTAAAAGCTATTGCTGAAGCTCCCACTCTCACTAGCCCAGATTTTTCCAAACCTTTCATTTTATACACGTTTGCTTCTGATTCTTCTTATGCTGCTGTTCTGACACAGAAAAACCAGGAAAATAATGAAGCTCCTATCGCTTTCATGAGTTCTGGTCTTAACGGTGCAGAATTAAATTACTCGGAAGTAGACAAGCAAGTTTTCGCTGTTTTCAAATCTGTTAAACATTTCAGGCCTTACTTACTGAAGTCCCACACCAAAGTCGTCGTACCGTATTCTGCAGTTAGAAATCTCTTGGTACAGAAGGATCTTGGTGAAAAAGGAGCACATTAGGTCACAGCACTTTAGGAATACGACCTGGAAATAAAATCTTTAAAGATTGTCAGGGGACAAGGACTCTGCAAGCTAGCAGCTGAATCTGCGGACAATTCTGAACCTGATCTGCACTTCTTTAGCGAACCTTCTTTATTTGAAAGGGAAGTTTTTTCGGTCTCCACTCCTCCTGATTCTTGGTATGACGATATTAAGTTCTTCTTATTGCATGGGACTGCCCCTGAACATTTAGACCCATGTCATAAGAGGGATTTAAGATTGAAATCCGCACCTTATCAGCTTATTGATAATATTTTGTTTAGAAAGAATTTCGAAGGAGTTCTCCTTCGTTGTCTAGAAGGACATGAGGCTGATAATGTGTTATCTCAACTACATTCAGGACCAGCTGGAGGACACTTTAGCGGAGAAACCACTACCCACAAGATACTTAAAGCTGGGTACTACTGGCCCACACTATTCAAAGACGCATATTCTTTCGCCAGGAAGTGACAAGAATGTCAGAGAGCAGGAGGTAGACTAAAGAAGGCAGCGTTACCCCTCCATCCAGTTATCATCGAAGTTCCATTTCAGCAATGGGGTCTGGATATTGTTGGCCCAATCACACCAGCCTCTTCACAAAAACATAAATACATTCTGATAGCCACGGACTACTTCACTAGATGGGTTGAATCCATCCCTTTGAGGGTAGTCAATTCCGAACAGGTGATATCTTTCCTTGATTCTTTTATTATTACCAGATTCGGTGTTCCGGAATCTTTAATATTTGACAATGCAACTTATTTTTCCTCTGCAAAATTAACTGAGTATGCATTGGATAGGGGTATAAAGTTGAAATATTCAGCTAATTATTACCCTCAGGGTAATGGGTTAGCAGATCCCTCTAATAAAAAGTTGATCAAGATTCTGAAACGTACTGTGGCTAACCATCACAGGAATTGGCATACTGCTCTGTCAAATGCTTTGTGGGATGACAGGGTAACTCCCAAAGCTGCTATAGGAAACTCTCCCTTTTTCCTGGTGTATGGTAAAGAATCCATCTTACCCCCTCACTTGTTCTTACCCTCCTTACAGTTTTCCCAGTCAGTATAGGAGGTACCATGTTCTTCGATGGAGCATCGAATTAACACCTTGTAGAAACTAGAGGAAGATAGGGAGTTGGCTAGAAAAAATTTTGAGAAACACCAGTAGACTGTGAAGCGTTGGTTTGACCTCAAGAAGTCAGTCAGTCGGGACTTGGAAGTAGGTGACTTAGTATTGAAATGGGACAAGGAACACAAAGATAAAGGAAAACACACAAAGTTCCAATGCCTGTGGCTAGGGCCATTTATTATTACAGAAAAACTTGGTCCTAGTACTTTCAGGTTACAAACACTGGAAGGAGACATTGACAACCTTCCAGTAAATGGTTACCTAATTAAGAGATACTTTTGTTGATCCCCCTCAAAGGATCATCCTGTATATACCTGGTGTGGTGTGCTTGCTTGAAAGATTTTATTTCCTTTGCTTTTGATCTGTGTGTATTTTTCCATATTTATTTGTTGTTTTGTTTGTGTGTTTTGAACCTGGCAGATTCATCAAACATTAAACTGATAACCCATTTCATGTTCTGTAATTCATCTGGAAATCATGCACAAAGGCGTTGCTATCCTGGAAACTGTCATTCTGGTTTACTTCTTGAACAGAGAATGGTATTTTCATTGTTCTGAATATTACCGGTAGCTTGTAAAACATATTAATATTAATTAATTATATCAATTTCTGCAATAAACCTGCCCAAAGAGATTAAGGCAGTGCTTGGTAAAGTCATCTATTTAAATCTCTTACGCCATCCATTTTTCGTAAAGAGAACCAGATTTGCCTCCCTATCTGCTAAGATAATCTCATCTGGGATTAACAATAACTACATTCTGAACAAATATGGACTAGAACATTTGAAAAAACCATCTGAAGGACAGAAGGTCTCGTGATGAGCCGATCTATTTAGGAACATAAGTTTACATCCAGTAACATTGTCGTCTCCAGTTACCAAGCCTGGGCAATGACCCTCGGACATAAAACTCTGAGCGGTGAAAGGTCTCATCACAAGTCGGTTCATTTTACTGTCATGTAGATTGGTGACTAACATGATTACTATCGGGTTATCAAGCATGAATCATGGCCTTCATGACTTAGAAAATAAAAAAATAAAAAAAATGGCAACAGTTCATATTGCCCAGAATTGTAGACTTTTAACTAGCAGATGGGATACTGGCATTCTGTGGGTTTTGAAGCAACCTTGTCGAGGCTATGGACGCTTGCTGGCAGCAGGGCTATGCTTGTGGTATTGAGGTTTTATATTTTAATACTAAACCATTTACTATTTTATTCTTTAAGGACTGATTATTGCTAGAAACCTGATTTGTATCAAATAAATAAATGAATCTGCGATCTTCTGGTAATGTTTAGAACTGTGAAATACTTGAATCTGTTTGAGGTGCTAAAATGGTGTTCTCTATGTAATGGCTTATATTAAGGATTTGATTTCTTTGCTCACATGATTTCAGGTAAATGAACAGAGATAACTGTTTCGTCCAGCAAGTTGCCATCTGTTGTGCCCCTGCTCAACAGCCTTGTAAAATCGTTATTTCATCTTTGAACAAAATCCCATTTTGTTTGATGAAATGTTTAAATTTTAAAGGGATAAATTCAATCAATCTTCGGCTACTGAAAGGGTGGTTTATTTTGGGTTACTGATTCATTGATATTTCACATGTTAAATAACCTTTGCAAATTACGTTGGAATAATGAAATCACTACCTTAGAGTTATTGTTTTGGATGAATTTGTACTAGGCAAGTTAAAGCATGAGTCTTTATGATCATTAATTGTCATCATAGTCTTTTATATTGTCCAAAGCATTATAAATTTATTTTATTGATTTCGTTATCATGTTATTTGTAAGGTCATTACTATAGTTTGCATGCGCAGTCCGAGTGATGGTTATCAAAGGTCAGATCTTTGTAACTCCGATGAAGCCTGGACATATGTCTTATGTGCCATATCCTAAGTTTGCAAACCATCATTGATTTTGATTGATTGTCATAAGGTAATATTTCAAGGTTCAGTTTCGAGTGCATGGTTTGTGATTACATTTTATTGTTCGCCACCTTTCAAAGGTAGGTTGAATCTATGATAAGGGAGCATGTATTATGGTTTTCGTTGGATTGATTTATGTCACAGCCTATATCTTGATTCACTTATTGTGAAACCAATATGCTATCATGACACTGGTACTTGAACTGTCCATCGCGTTTAAGTGTTGGTACGTATCCGCCGTCGTGGCTCCTTGTCATTAGAACACCTCGTCTGCGTACAGCCAAGAGGCTCCCATCATTTAAGTCAGGATAAATTATGGTAATATCAGCCATCTAGGGTCTTCGACTGTCATTTGTATCATCAATCGATTACCGCTCTGAGTGTTGATGTCTTCGTTCATGCAAAACCCGCAGGGGTATAGCCTGCGTTCATGCATGGCTTATCCTGTTCATTATCTGGTGCTACTGAGCCTTCATTCTAAGTGCCCACGGTCTCGTGTTTTGTCTCTCGCTGAGCTCTGGTACCTATTTTGCATGCGGTTACGCACCTGAACACAGCCAGTGATGGCACCTGTAGTAAGGGTCGAACCCTGCGAGATGACCCTGCTAAGTTTGAACCTTGAACTCGCAGTAAAGGTTGAGGATATAGGATGGATTCCGTTCTTGAAAAAATTCTCTGACTCAAACCCTGAAGTTACTAGGGTTTTTGCTCTCTCCCTGGTCAATTTTCAAGCAGAAGTTGGGGATCTTCGGTTCCAGGTTGATGAGACCATAGCAGCTGCAACAGACAATTGATTGAGACCGTAGATCTTCCTTTGATCTCATCTCTCCCGTGGAATGTTTTTAGCCTTTAACCTTTTCTTAATTTGGAAAAGCTCCTTCCATCGAGCATGTTTGCTCAATGAAACTGTTATGGGCCATTGATTGGGATTTGCTTTGATCTTGGCTTTTCATTTGTTTCCTTGCTTTAACAGACCCCATGAAAGCCATATTTTGATCGTCCTCTTGCATCTTGGGTGAAAACCACGACCGATCGTTGCTCTTTTTTCATTGTCTGACGGTTCTAAATTGTGGACCAGGAGCCTCTACCAACCTAAATAGCATTCACACAAATTTTTAAAGGGATGGGGCCTTCTTCGAACTTATGTCAAGCTCAAAATAGACTGTTAAAAATGGAGTGTTAACAGGCGCTTACCATTTTTGTTTTCCCATGAAATGCTGAAGGGTGAGCTCGCTTTCACCTACAGGGTTTGAACCGGGAGCAAAGGCCTGCAAGTTTCAAATAGTAACGTCATAAATACTTGTTTTCTTAAAATTGTAAAAACCCTTGTGAGAAAAACTAATTTTAAAACCCAAGTTAAAGGTAAGACTTTACCTATTGTAAATTGAAGTGGAATCTGCGGAAAGATCACCACACTAGGTCACATTTGGTACCATGTCGAAAGGAAGAAGACACAAAGTCACCTCTATGAAGGAAACACAAGAAATCGACTCAAGTATACAAGGGTAGAAGCTATGGTGTTCAGTTGCAGGTTAAAAATAGTAGCCCTTGAGCCATAAAGAAAGGCCACTATCCACTCTTATTGTAACTCCATCCACCACTAAAAGACCAAAACCATAAACAACCTCTCTCAACAGTTACAACATAGAAAATGGAGGGGAAATTCAAAGGTGGTTATAGGCCTCTCATGGCCGCGAGCTCTCATCTCGGCCAACACAAAGGAGGAACCCACAGTCTACAATGCAAATGAGTAGGGTTACAAGGATTTAAGTCAACTGTCGAGTGGATGTAACCTATCCACGTGTCCAACCAAATAATTCTCCAAGTGTTGGTTGAAACCTATAGTCAACGTTGCATAAAACATTTTACAAATGATCATTTCAAAACTATACGACCTATGATTGCCAATAATATATTTTATGCCAATGATATATATCTTATGCCTTGGAATTTCACAAATTATAGGTTTAAACTATAACTTATGATTTCCATCATTCGATTTCATCATAGTAGTTTGATACTTATGTATTCCACCTTAGGGTAAAAACTTGGATACTAATGTTACCCTAGAAGATCTCCATGCTTTCAAACAAGTCAATAGATGGTGTAATATTAGAAGTAATAAAAGGGATTATGAGATGGTTATAACATAGCTTATGACTATAGTAAAAAGGAAAATCCTTAAACTTCTCAAAACATAACCTTTATGCTATTTGTTGAAGGAGTCTTTGAGAAACTAAAGACTAAAATGTTGGAGAATTCTGATAATTTTCTATTATCTCATTGTTAAAATTGTAATGGAAAAACATAGGTAACTTGATCATGCTTTAAGAGAAGGACATATGTTAAGTATTGAATTAAGAATAGCTGCGATATCACTAAATAGTTTAAAGTTAACTTCAACCCAAAACCATGAGCTCTAATCTCTCTATGGGAAGTTATAAATAACCATTGCTGTAAACATAAGAAGATAAACAGTGTCTTAAGATTTTAAAACGATTGAAAGAACCTTGGTAAGTACTTGTTCCAGCAAATTAAACCCTTGTTTATGTTTATTAAAAGGTCATTATGGCGTTAGTTATAAATACAATTATGGATTTATAACAACAAAAAAGAATTTACATTACCTCCTTGAAGACAAGCAGCATATTTAACCTTTTCTTAAACTAGCATCTTAACATGGTAGGAAATTAATTTTCTAGATGTAATTTTAAATAACACCTACTAGATCTTACGCTTACCTGGTAAACCTATAAGGAACCAGCAATCCAATTGAGTTAGCAGAATGCTAAGTAAGCCCCGATCTCAAACAAAAATTCTTACCTACTTGACAAAAGTTAATCATCAGTATATCTAGCAGCAGCAAAATGCAAGTCCTTTTCTAACTCTAATAGAACTAAAGCTGTTAAGTCTTTAATAGTACTAACACAGGTGTTTAAGATTACAACCTTTAGTTTTTAGTTTCTTTTAAAGAAGCAATACCATATTCCTTTAGAAACTGTTTCATTTTCCGCTAACCATTAACTGTTACTTAGTTGTGACTTAAGACATTTTATGTCACTTTAAAAAAATTTAAATTTTTAAATTTTTTAGGTTATTACATGTGGTATCAAAGCACAAGGTTCAAACACTAGGCCTTATTGAAACTCAACTTCCTTATATGGAACAGTAAATTTAAATAATTATGCTAATGTTGTTTTCTTTGAACGATACACATAGAGAAATTTGTTTCTGAGTTAATGACATGTATGGAAAGATAGGAAGAATATGCAGATGAGGAATATCCTTACATTGAATGAGATAACTTACAAAAAGAACCTATACAAGAAGATATAACCAATAATTCTTCCGAACTACTACAAACAGTTAAAGAATTAAAATAAGAGATGGAATCAGTTAAGAAAGAAAATGAGAGGATTCTAAGAGCTCAAGAGGAGCTGAATCAGATATTAATAGCAAGATTTCATACTGAGGGAAAAAGTAAAAGAATCGAGTCTGAAGATATAGGTTATTAGCATAAGTATAAAAAGACTAAACACGTTAAAAATGAAAGTAGCTCATCTTCCTAAGTATATGGTGACAAACACAAATCTCATTATACTAGTGACAGCAGTGAAGATAACCACCATAATACGAAAATAAAATATAAACCTTATGAAGAAATCTCTGCGGAGTTCAAGAAGATCAAGCCACCAACATTTAATGGAGAAACTGAAAAGGGGGAAGAAGTGGAATCCTGGCTATCCGGGATGAAGAAGTACTTCCAAATTTATAACTATTCTAATCAACGGATGGCCAGGATGGCTATTTATAATCTTACAGGAAAAGCTGATATATGGTGGTAGGACTTAAAAAGAGTAAAAAAAAAAGAGATAAAAACATAAATTGGAGCACATTCAAGAAATATTTCAAAAAGAAATTGTTATCTAAACAGTACCATGAGGAGAGTGCTAAGGAATTCTACAAGTTAAAAGTGGGTACAATGAATATGAAAGAACTGAATAGTAAATTTTTAAGTCTGCTCAGGTATGTGCCATACATTGTGGACGAGAAACATAAGGTACAATGGTTTCTCAGCTATTTACCTTATCATATAAAGGATAGGATTGGGTATGACAATCCGAAAAATCTGGAAGAAGCCATGAGAAAAGCGGATTTATGTTATGAACATAATCGTAAAAAGGAGAGTATGGCCAACTGGAAGGCCAAAAGAAATAATAACTTTGAACAAAAGAAGAAAGAGTTTGTACCTAATCGAAATTGTAAAAATAATAACACCAGAATTTTTCCTAATAAGAATTTCCAAGGGAATAAAAGTAATTCACAGACCAATCAGAATAATCAAAAGAAAAAAGAAACTGCTAACAACCACAGTAACTACACAAAGAACTTTGAACGAAAAGAACCCATAAAGTGTTGGGAATGCAATGGTCCACATTATGCATTAGTTTGTCCCAATTGGAAGAAGACTATCAGCAACATCCACACAATACAAGAGGAGATGACTGTTGGTGATCTAGCGAGGACAATGCCCAAGTTCAATGCAGCATTAGAGAATTGGAAAGCAGACTATCAAACTTCCATGGTGGAAGTGGAAGGTAAGATAAATCAAATACCTATTTTAATTGATCTAGGAGCTAGTTTAAGCTATATTTCTCCTAATTTGGTAGAAACATGTAAACTTCCAGTTGAAAAGTTTTCAAGTTCTTGGTTAGTTCAGTTAGCTACTGGTTCAAAGAGAAAGGTAATTATCTTTGTAAAGAATTGTCTAGTAACTATGGATCGGTTTGAAACTTTTGTTAAACTCAATGTATTACCTTTAGGCTCATATGATATATTTATTGGTATGGATTGGTTAGAGCAGCATAGGGTGGTCTTGAATTGCTTCGATAAAACCTTTACTTGCATAAATAACGATAGAAAGTTAATAAGTGTAAAGGGAATTCCTAGGAAAACAGCCCTAAGGCAGATCTCTACTCTGTAGCTTAAGAGAGCTGTTAGGAAAGGCTGTAAGGCTTATGCAGTAACATTAATCGATGAAAAAAACATGAACAACATAGATAAATTAAAATTGGAAGATATACTGATTCTAAATGAATATTCAGATGTATTTCCGAAAGAAATTCCAGGACTATCTCCAAAACGAGAATTAGATTTTACTATTGAGCTTGTACCTAGTGCAGCGCCTAGCTCAAAAGCCCCTTATCGAATGAATATACTTGAACTAAATGAACTTAAGTCATAGTTAAAAGAATTTATTGATAAGAATTATATTAGACCCAGTGTGTCTCCCGGGCGGGCACCTGTCATATTTGTTAAGAAGAAGGATGGAACTCTACGACTATGCATAGATTATCACCAATTAAATAAAATGACTATCAAGAACATATACCTGTTACCTCGCATAGATGATATGTTTGATCAACTACATGGAGACACGGTGTTTTCAAAGATTGACTTATGGTCCAGATATCACAAGGTCCAAATTAAAGATGAAGACATCTTTAAAACATCTTTTAGAACTCGATATGGACATTATGAGTTTATCGTTATGCCTTTCGGGATTACTAGCGCTCCAGCTGTTTTTATGTGTCTAATGAATAATGTAATGCACAAATATCTGGATAAATTTGTTGTCGTATTTATTGACGACATATTGATTTATTCAAAATCTAAAAAAAAACATAAATAACACTTAAAAATTGTTTTGTAAGAGTTACAAGAGCATCAAATTTTTGTGAAATTTAGTAAATGTGAATTCTTTAAAGATAAAATCCAATACTTATGTCATGTAGTGACCAAAGAAGGAATTTTGGTTGACCCCAAAAGGATAAAGGCAATCGAATATTGGCCAGTCCTAAAAGACGCAACTGACGTCCGATCATTCATGGGGATTACCGATTATTACCGGAGGTTCATCGAAGGGTTTTCAAGAATTGCAAATATGATAACCTCTTTGCAGAAAAAGGGGAAAAAATTTGATTGGAATCAGAAGTGCGAAGATAGTTTTAAAAAGTTAAAAACATTATTAACCACTGAACCAATATTAAGAATTGTTGACCCTAATAAAGATTTTATAGTATGTACTGACACATGCAATGATGGTTTAGGAGGAGTATTCACTCAGGAAGGACATGTCATTTCTTATGAGTCTAGGAAACTGAAGATTCATGAGAAAAATTATGCTACCTATGACTTAGAATTAGCTGCTGTCATACATGCCTTAAAGATGTGGTGTCATCATTTAATTGGAAGGAAGTTTATCTTAATGACAGATAATAAAGGATTGAAATACCTGTTAGATCAACCTAACTTGAATGCTAGGCAAGCTAGGTGGCTCGCTTTTCTAAGTGAATATGATTTTGAAATTCAACACATCAAAGGAAAGGAGAATAAATTTGTTGATGCATTAAGTAGAAATGCAAAGTTGAATTTTACAGTAGCTATCAACACTTATACAACAGACTTGGAAGAACAACTTGAAGCTGGAATAGAACAAGACAAAAATTACAAGCAAAAGTAAAAGGGAATTTAATAGAAAGTCTAAGTACAGGGTACAGCTTGAATGAAAAAGGACTATTACTGTATAAAGATAAATTATACGTACCTAATGTACCTAAGATTAAGCTATTAATTTTAAACGAAATTCATAAAACTCCTTACTCAGGGCATCCAGGTTATCAGAAAAATATAACCATGCTAAGAAAAGATTATTTCTGGCTAAACATGAAAAATGAACTAGAAGAATATATTGCTAGATGCTTTGAATGTCAGCAAGTAAAAACTAAACATCAACATCCAGCTGGGATGCTTCATCCATTGCCTATCCCTAGCTAGAAATGGGAGATAATTAGCCTTTATTTTGTTACTGGATTACCTAAAAATCAAAACTTAAATGACTCAATAATGGTAGTGGTTGACAAATTGAGAAAATGAGCCCATTTTATACCTATAAAAACTACTTATAAAGATGCAAATATTGCTGTTATTTTCTTAAAACAAAATTTTTAGTTGCATCGAATACCAAAGGTGATAATTTCAGACTGAGACCCTAAATTTACAGGTAATTTTTGGAGATCTTTGTTTAAAGGATTAAATACTACGTTAAACTTTAGTACCTCTTTCCATCCTCAAACTGATGGACAGACTGAAAGAATAAATTAGGTATTGGAGGATTTACTCAAAATGTATGTAAAGGAGCAGCCAAGTAAATGGGAAGATTATTAACATCTGGTAGAATTTGCTTACAATAATCATTATCAAGCTTCAACTAGGTACAATCCTTTCAAAATTCTGTATGGGAGGAAATGAAATACCCCCATCTCTTGGAGTAATCCAGTGGACAGGTTAGTATTAGGACCTGAATTATAGAAAGAAATGGAATTGATTGTAAAATAGGTACAAGGTAATTTGATAATTGCGCAAGATCGACAGAAAAGTAAAGAAGACCTTAAACGAACTCCAAAGGAGTTCCAGGTAGGTGAACATGTTTTCATTAAGGTGAGACCCAAAAAGAGTTCTCTGAGGCTCAGTAGCTGTGCCAAGCTAGCACCTCAATATTGTGGTCCTTTTAAAATACTATCTAGGATAAGACAGGTAGCCTATCAGTTAGCTCTACCATTGAATTTAAAAGTTCACAATGTTTTTCACATTTTTGTATTAAAAAAATATGTACATGATGCTACTCATGTTATTAATTGGAATGATGTGCAGGTGGAACCCGAAGGAGATTTTCTGGTGGAACAGGATTGTATCCTCGAGCGGAGCGAGATCTCGCTTCGAAACTGCACCATTGGTCAGGTAAAGGTGCAATGGAATCACCTTAGTCCAGAGGAAGCCACCTGGGAATTGGAAATTCATTAGCAAGACGCATATCCAATTCTATTTCAGGGGAATTCTCAGGACAAGGAATAAATAACATCGAGGATGATGTTATAATTTAAGGGGGTGTGTATGTCACATGCCCCAATTTGCAAAAATAATTTAATGTTATCTGAGGAACATTGTGTTATATTTTATGCTAAGTTTGTAATTGATGACCCAGTGGGGTCAAGAATAATTAATGTAATTCAGAATATTTTATTTATAAATAAATAAATGATGAGACAACAGCTTAGGGAAGCTGTTAAAAGAGTGTTCACTGGTCAATTGGTGGAAGAGACTGGGTGGAGAGTACACTGACAAGTGGCAGCATCCTCAAACTACTTCCAACTGTTGCAGGTGGAAATTTCCCTATATTTGTGGTCATGATTCCCTAAGAAAGTGGAATCCGAGCAGGTGGCTCATTAAATGAAAATTGACCTAGAAGACCTAGGCATCTCTATAAAATTTCCGATTGAAGATAGTTGAGGCTGCTCATTCTAGAGGTGATCATTCAGGGTGACTAAATTTACTCAAGAGAAATTCAATGGAGGGGATTACTGAAGTGAGTTTGACAGGTTAACTACTAAGAATGAACTTATTACAGCTTGTAAGCTAAAGTTCATACTATTGTGAGCAGATTTAATTACTGAGGTAATTCGACTAGTCATGTGACAAAGGTATTAAAGTTATATTCTCCACCCAGTTCTCTGCCAAGAAGACCAGGAACAAGCTCAAGGGTCCTGAGGAAGCGTTGTCTGAGCGCTCTCTAGGAGTTTGGTTTGGAGGAACAACCTCCTTAAGCTATTGTCATCTTATCATTGACAGGTTCTACTTGTCTTTACATTATTATATTTGTTTACTGTCTTCAGTAAAATTTTTATTAGTTCTAACTATAGGCATGTTAGTATTTAATTAGGTTTTATGAAGAAAGGGGTAACTGCACAATGTTAGACTTGGTAAATTACAAATTATGTTAGAAATAGAAATGAATACGAAAAATGAGAAACAATTAGAATTAGAATTTCTATACTGTATTTTTCCATGCCTAACTCAGGCAGTCTTCTAGTACAGCTGGTTGTTTAGGAATATGATGATTCTTTTCAATTGAATGAAAACTCTAACTAGATTTTACTTTAGTTTGATTATGATTTCTACTATAAAGAAGTAGTAAATATTGTCTGCATTTTTTTTTTACTTCAAATATAAACTAAAAGATAGGTATGTAAAAACAATAGTAATCATATTATTTATAGAACTAACTCTAATACAAGTATTCTTTACAATATATCAAAACTTTCAGATATAAGTATAAGTATACTAAACATACAATTATCTGGGGTTAGGTTAAGATATTTATACTATCAAAACATTTTT